>CATKWC010000361.1:0-126835 GCA_949824845.1 Rhingia rostrata | reverse complement strand
CTGCATTTAAAAAAAATTAACTTTGCCATCCTTGAGGGCTGTAGGACGTGAAAAGCATTTAACAACCTTAAAATAAACACCAAAATTAAGGGACGATTGCACTCTAGCGGTGTTTTTTTATGAGTAAAAATCTGAAATTATGCCTTTAGACGGACTGACTAACAGGCTTTCTAGCTGCATTAATAAAATGATAAAATAAACACCAAAATTAAAGGACGATTGCCCTCTAACGCTGCTATTTTTAGGAGTAAAAACCTGAAATTATGTTGTTAGATCGACTGACTAACAGGCTTTCTAGCTGCATTAAAAAAATTAACTTTGCCATCCTTGAGGGCTGTAGGACGTGAAAAACGTTTTACAACCTTAAAATAAACACCAAACTTTAGCGGTGATTACCCTCTAACGGTGCTATTTTAGGAGTAAAATCTGAAATTATGCTGTTAGATCGACTGACTAACAGGCTTTCTAGCTGCATTAAAAAAAATTAACTTTGCCATCCTTGAGGGCTGTAGGACGTGAAAAACGTTTTACAACCTAAAATAAACACCAAACTTAAGCGGTGATTAACCTCTAACGGTGCTATTTTAGGAGTAAAATCTGAAATTATGCTGTTAGATCGACTGACTAACAGGCTTTCTAACTGCATTTAAAAAAAATTAATTTTGCCACCCTTGAGGGCTTTAGGACGCGAAAAGCGTTTTACAACCTTAAAATAAACACCGAAATTAAGAGACGATTGCCCTCTAACGGTGCTATTTTTAGGAGTAAAAATCTGAAATTATGCCTTTAGACGGACTGACTAACAGGCTTTCTAGCTGCATTAAAAGAAAATTAACGCTGCCATCCTTGAGGGCTGAAGGACGTGAAAAGCGTTTCACAACCTTAAAATAAACACCGAAATTAAGAGACGATTGCCCTCTAACGGTGCTATTTTTAGGAGTAAAAATCTGAATCAAAATTAAGCGACGATTGCCCTCTAACGGTGCTGTTTTTAGGAGTAAAAATCAAAAATTATGTTGCTATGATTACGGGCTTTCTAACTGCATTCAAAAACTAATTAACATTGCCATCCTTGAGATCTGTAGGACGTGAAAAACGTTTTACAACCTTAAAATAAACACCATATTGACGATTGCGCTCTAAGGGTGCTATTTTTAGGAGTAAAGATCTGAAATTATGCCGTTAGATAGGCTGACTAACGGGCTTTCTAACTGCATTCAACAAAAAATTAAATTTGCCATCCTTGAGGGCTGTAGGTCGTGAAAAACGTTTTACAACCAAAAATAAATACAAAAATTAAGGGACGATTGCCCTCTATCGGTGCTATTTGCTGGAGTAAAAATCTGAAATTATGCCGTTAGATGGACTGACTAACGGGCTTTCTAACTGCATTTAAAAAAAACTAACTTTGCCATCCTTGAGGGCTGTAGGACGTGAAAAACGTTTTACAACCTTAAAATAAACACCAAACTTAAGCGGTGATTACCCTCTAACGGTGCTATTTTAGGAGTAAAATCTGAAATTATGCTGTTAGATCGACTGACTAACAGGCTTTCTAGCTGCATTAAAAAATATTAACTTTGCCACGATGATTGCCCTCTATCGGTGCTATTTGCAGGAGTAAAAATCTGAAATTATGCCGTTCGATGGACTGACTAACGGGCTTTCTAACTGCATTTAAAAAAAATTAACTTTGCCATCCTTGAGGGCTGTAGGACGTGAAAAACGTTTTACAACCTTAAAATAAACACCAAACTTAAGCGGTGATTACCCTCTAACGGTGCTATTTTAGGAGTAAAATCTGAAATTATGCTGTTAGATCGACTGACTAACAGGCTTTCTAGCTGCATTAAAAAAAAATAACTTTGCCACGATGATTGCCCTCTATCGGTGCTATTTGCAGGAGTAAAAATCTGAAATTATGCCGTTCGATGGACTGACTAACGGGCTTTCTAACTGCATTTAAAAAAATTAACTTTGCCATCCTTGAGGGCTGTAGGACGTGAAAAGCATTTAACAACCTTAAAATAAACACCAAAATTAAGGGACGATTGCACTCTAGCGGTGCTATTTTTATGAGTAAAAATCTGAAATTATGCCTTTAGACGGACTGACTAACAGGCTTTCTAGCTGCATTAATAAAATGATAAAATAAACACCAAAATTAAAGGACGATTGTCCTCTAACGCTGCTATTTTTAGTAGTAAAAACCTGAAATTATGTTGTTAGATGGACTGACTAACTGCATTCAAAAACAAATTAACTTTGCCATCCATGAGGGCTGTAGGACGTGAAAAGCGTTTTACAACCTTAAAATAAACACCAAACTTAAGCGATGATTGCCCTCTATCGGTGCTATTTGCAGGAGTAAAAATCTGAAATTATGCCGTTAGATGGACTGACTAACGGGCTTTCTAACTGCATTTAAAAAAAATTAACTTTGCCACCCTTGAGGGCTTTAGGACGCGAAAAGCGTTTTACAACCTTAAAATAAACACCGAAATTAAGAGACGATTGCCCTCTAACGGTGCTATTTTTAGGAGTAAAATACTGAAATTATTCCTTTAGACGGACTGACTAACAGGCTTTCTAGCTGCATTAAAAGAAAATTAACGTTGCCATCCTTGAGGGCTGTAGGACGTGAAAAGCGTTTCACAACCTTAAAATAAACAAAATTAAGGGACGATTACCCTCTAACGGTGCTATTTTGAGGAGTAAAAATCTGAAATTATGTTGTTTGGTGGACTGACTAACAGGCTTTCTAGCTGCATTCAAAAAAAATTAACTTTGCCATCCTTGAGGGCTGTAGGACGTGAAAAACGTTTTACAACCTTAAAATAAACACCAAACTTAAGCGGTGATTAACCTCTAACGGTGCTATTTTAGGAGTAAAATCTGAAATTATGCTGTTAGATCGACTGACTAACAGGCTTTCTAGCTGCATTAAAAAAATTAACTTTGCCATCCTTGAGGGCTGTAGGACGTGAAAATCGTTTTACAACCTAAAATAAACACCAAAATTAAAGGACGATTGCCCTCTAGCGCTGCTATTTTTAGGAGTAAAAACCTGAAATTATGTTGTTAGATGGACTGACTAACTGCATTCAAAAACAAATTAACTTTGCCATCCATGAGGGCTGTAGGACGTGAAAAGCGTTTTACAACCTTAAAATAAACACCAAACTTAAGCGATGATTACCCTCTAAGGGCGCTATTTTAGGAGTAAAATCTGAAATTATGCCGTTAGATCGACTGACTAACAGGCTCTCTAGCTGCATTCAAAAAAAATTAACTTTGCCATCCTTGAGGGCTCTAGGACGTGAAAAACGTTTTACAACCTTAAAATAAACACCATATTTAAGGGACGATTGCGCTCTTAGGGTGCTAGTTTTAGGAGTAAAAATCTGAAATTATGCCGTTAGATAGGCTGACTAACGGGCTTTCTAACTGCATTCAACAAAAAATTAAATTTGCCATCCTTGAGGGCTGAAGGTTGTGAAAAACGTTTTACAACCAAAAATAAATACAAAAATTAAGGGACGATTGCCCTCTATCGGTGCTATTTGGAGGAGTAAAAATCTGAAATTATGCCGTTAGATGGACTGACTAACGGGCTTTCTAACTGCATTTAAAAAAAATTAACTTTGCCATCCTTGAGGGCTGTAGGACGTGAAAAGCATTTAACAACCTTAAAATAAACACCAAAATTAAGGGACGATTGCACTCTAGCGGTGCTATTTTTATGAGTAAAAATCTGAAATTATGCCTTTAGACGGCCTGACTAACAGGCTTTCTAGCTGCATTAAAAGAAAATTAAATTTGCCATCCTTGAGGGCTGTAGGACGTGAAAAGCGTTTCACAACCTTAAAATAAACTCCCTCTAACGGTGCTATTTTAAGGAGTAAAAATCTGAAATTATGTTGTTAGGTGGACTGACTAACAAGCTTTCTAACTGCATTCAAAAACAAATTAACTTTGCCATCCATGAGGGCTGTAGGACGTGAAAAGCGTTTTACAACCTAAAAATAAACACCAAACTTAAGCGATGATTACCCTGTAAGGGTGCTATTTTAAGAGTAAAATCTGAAATTATGCCGTTAGATCGACTGACTAACAGGCTTTCTAGCTGCATGAAAAAAAATTTACTTTGCCATCCTTGAGGGCTGTAGGACGTGAAAAACGTTTTACAACCTTAAAATAAACACCAAAATTAAGAGACGATTGCCCTCTAACGGTGCTATTTTTATGAGTAAAATCTGAAATTATGCCGTTAGATCGACTGACTAACAGGCTTTCTAGATGCATTAAAAAAATCACTTTGCCATTCTTGAGGGACGTGAAAAGCGTTTTACAACCTTAAAATAAACACCAAATTAAGTTACTATTGCCCTCTAAGGGTGATATTTTTAGGAGTAAACATCTGGTATTATGTCGTTAGATGGACTGACTAACGGACTTTCTAACAGCATTAAAAAACAAATTAACTTTGCCATCCTTGAGATCTGTAGGACGTGAAAAACGTTTTACAACCTTAAAATAAACACCAAAATTTTTAATTTTAAATTAAAATTTTTAATTTTTACGAGTAAAAATCTGAAATTATGTTGTTAAATGGACTGACTAACAGGCTTTCTAACTGCATTCAATAGCAATTTAACTTTGCCATCCTTGAGGGCTGTAGGACGTGAAAAACGTTTTACAACCTAAAATAAATACAAAAATTAAGGGACGATTGCCCTCTAACGGTGCTAGTTTTAGGAGTAAAAATCTAAGATTATGTAGTTAAATGGACTGACTAACGGGCTTTCTTACTGCATTCAAAAGCAATTTAACTTTGCCATCCTTGAGATCTGTAGGACGTGAAAAACGTTTTACAACTTTAAAATAAACACCATATTTAAGGGACGATTGCGCTCTAAGGGTGCTATTTTTAGGAGTAAAGATCTGAAAATATGCCGTTAGATAGGCTGACTAACGGGCTTTCTAACTGCATTCAACAAAAAATTAAATTTGCCATCCTTGAGGGCTGTAGGTCGTGAGAAACGTTTTACAACCAAAAATAAATACAAAAATTAAGGGAAGATTGCCCTCTATCGGTGCTATTTGGAGGAGTAAAAATCTGAAATTATGCCGTTAGATGGACTGACCAACGGGCTTTCTAACTGCATTAAAAAAATTAACTTTGCCACCCTTGAGGGCTTTAGGACGCGAAAAGCGTTTTACAACCTTAAAATAAACACCGAAATTAAGAGACGATTGCCCTCTAACGGTGCTATTTTTAGGAGTAAAAATCTGAATCAAAATTAAGCGACGATTGCCCTCTAACGGTGCTGTTTTTAGGAGTAAAAATCAAAAATTATGTTGCTATGATTACGGGCTTTCTAACTGCATTCAAAAACTAATTAACTTTGTCATTCTTGAGATCTGTAGGACGTGAAAAACGTTTTACAACTTTAAAATAAACACCATATTTAAGGGACGATTGCGCTCTAAGGGTGCTATTTTTAGGAGTAAAGATCTGAAATTATGCCGTTAGATAGGCTGAGTAACGGGCTTTCTAACTGCATTCAACAAAAAATTAAATTTGCCATCCTTGAGGGATGTAGGTCGTGAAAAACATTTTAAAACCAAAAATAAATACAAAAATTAAGGGACGATTGCCCTCTATCGGTGCTATTTGCAGGAGTAAAAATCTGAAGTTACGCCGTTAGATGGACTGACTAACGGGCTTTCTTACTGCATTTAAAAAAAATTAACTTTGCCACCCTTGAGGGCTTTAGGACGCGAAAAGCGTTTTACAACCTTAAAATAAACACCAAAATTAAGAGACGATTGCCCTCTAACGGTGCTATTTTTAGGAGTAAAAGTCTGAAATTATGCCTTTAGACGGACTGACTAACAGGCTTTCTAGCTGCATTAAAAGAAAATTATCTTTGCCATCCTTGAGGGCTGTAGGACGTGAAAAGCGTTTCACAACCTTAAAATAAACAAAATTAAGGGACGATTACACTCTAACGGTGCTATTTTGAGGAGTAAAAATCTGAAATTATGTTGTTAGGTGGACTGACTAACGGGCTTTCTAACTGCATTCAAAAACAAATTAACTTTGCCATCCATGAGGGCTGTAGGACGTGAAAAGCGTTTTACAACCTTAAAATAAACACCAAACTTAAGCGATGATTACCCTCTAACGGTGCTGTTTTAGGAGTAAAATCTGAAATTATGCCGTTATATCGACTGACTAACAGGCTCTCTAGCTGCATTCAAACAAAATTAACTTTGCCATCCTTGAGGGCTGTAGGACGTGAAAAACGTTTTACAACCTTAAAATAAACACCATATTTAAGGGACGATTGCGCTCTAAGGGTGCTATTTTTAGGAGTAAAAATCTGAAATTATGCCGTTAGATAGGCTGACTAACTGGCTTTCTAACTGCATTCAACAAAAAATTAAATTTGCCATCCTTGAGGGCTGTAGGTCGTGAAAATCGTTTTACAACCAAAAATAAATACAAAAAGGAGGAGTAAAAATCTGAAATTATGCCGTTAGATGGACTGACTAACGGGCTTTCTAACTGCATTTAAAAAAAATTAACTTTGCCACCCTTGAGGGCGTTAGGACGCGAAAAGCGTTTTACAGCCTTAAAATAAACACCAAAATTAAGAGACGATTGCCCTCTAACAGTGCTATTTTTATGATTAAAATCTGAAATAATGCCGTTAGATCGACTGACTAACAGGCTTTCTAGATGCATTAAAAAAATTCACTTTGCCATTCTTGAGGGACGTGAAAAGCGTTTTACAACCTTAAAATAAACACCAAAATTAAGTTACTATTGCCCTCTAAGGGTGATATTTTTAGGAGTAAAAATCTGGTATTATGTCGTTAGATGGACTGACTAACGGGCTTTCTAACAGCATTAAAAAAACAAATTAACTTTGCCATCCTAGAGGACTGTAGGAGGTGAAAAGCGTTTTACAACCTTAAAATAAACACCAAAATTTTAAATTTTAAATTTAAATTTTAAATTTTTACGAGTAAAAATCTGAAATTATGTTGTTAGATGGACTGACTAACAGGCTTTCTAATTGCATTCGAAAGCAATTTAACTTTGCCATTCTTGAGGGCTGTAGGATGTGAAAAGCGGTTTACAACCCTAAATTAAGCCGTGATATAGGCTTAAGTATTTTTAGGAGTAAAAATCTGAATCAAAATTAAGCGACGATTGCCCTCTAACGGTGCTGTTTTTAGGAGTAAAAATCAAAAATTATGTTGCTATGATTACGGGCTTTCTAACTGCATTCAAAAACTAATTAACTTTGCCATCCTTGAGGGCTGTAGGACGTGAAAAGCATTTAACAACCCTAAAATAAACGCCAAAATTAAGGGACGATTGCACTCTAGCGGTGCTATTTTTATGAGTAAAAATCTGAAATTATGCTTTTAGACGGACTGACTAAAAGGCTTTCTAGCTGCATTAATAAAATGATAAAATAAACACCAAAATTAAAGGACGATTGTCCTCTAACGCTGCTATTTTTAGGAGTAAAAACCTGAAATTATGTTGTTAGATGGACTGACTAACGGGCTTTCTAACCGCATTCAAATACAAATTAACATTTCCATCCTTGAGGGCTGTATGACGTGAAAAACGTTTTACAACCTAAAATGAACACCAAAATTAAGGGACGATTGCCCTCTAACGGTGCTATTTTGAGGAGTAAAAATCTGAAATTATGTTGTTAGGTGGACTGACTAACGAGCTTTCTAACCGCATTCAAATACAAATTAACATTTCCATCCTTGAGGGCTGTATGACGTGAAAAACGTTTTACAACCTAAAATGAACACCAAAATTAAGGGACGATTGCCCTCTAACGGTGCTATTTTCAGGATTAAAAACCTGAAATTATGTTGTTAGATGGACTGACTAACTGCATTCAAAAACAAATTAACTTGGCCATCCATGAGGGCTGTAGGACGTGAAAAGCGTTTTACAACCTTAAAATAAACACCAAACTTAAGCGATGATTACCCTCTAACGGTGCTATTTTAGGAGTAAAATCTGAAATTATGCCGTTAGATCGACTGACTAACAGGCTTTCTAGCTGCATTCAAACAAATTTAACTTTGCCATCCTTGAGGGTTGTAGGACATGAAAAGCGTTTTACAATCTTAAAATAAACAACAAAATTAAGGAACGATTGCCCTCTAGCGGTGCTATTTTTATGAGTAAAAATCTGAAATTATGCCTTTAGATGGACTGACTAACAATCTTTCTAGCTGCATTAAAAAAAAATTAACTTTGCCATCCTTGAGGGCTGTTGGACGTGAAAAGCGTTTAACAACCTTAAAATAAACACCAAAATTAATAGACTATTGCCCTCTAACGGTGCCATTTTTAGGACTAAAATCTGAAATTTTGTTGTTAGATGGACTGACTAACGGGCTTTCTAACTGCATTCAAAAACAAATTAACTTTGCCATCCTAGAGGGTTGTAGGACGTGAAAAGCGTTTTACAATCTTAAAATAAACACCAAAGTTAAGGGACGATTGCCCTCTAACGGTGCTATTTTTAGGAGTAAAAACCTGAAATTATGTTGTTAGGTGGACTGACTAACGGGCTTTCTAACTGCATTCAAAAACGAATTAACGTTGCCATCCTTGAGGGCTGTAGGACGTGAAAAACGTTTTACAATCTAAAATAAACACCAAAATTAAGGGACGATTGCCCTCTAACGGTGCCATTTTTAGGAGTAAAATCTGAAATTATGTTGTTAGATGGACTGACTAACTGCATTCAAAAACAAATTAACTTTGCCATCCATGAGGGCTGTAGGACGTGAAAAGCGTTTTACAACCTTAAAATAAACACCAAATTTAAGCGATGATTACCCTCTAACGGTGCTATTTTAGGAGTTAAATCTGAAATTATGCCGTCAGATCGACTGACTAACAGGCTTTCTAGCTGCATTCAAAAAAAATTAACTTTCTAACGGTGCCATTTTTATTAGTAAAAACATGAAATTATGTTGTTAGATGGACTGACTAACTGCATTCAAAAACAAATTAACTTTGCCATCCATGAGGGCTGTAGGAATTGAAAAGCGTTTTACAACCTTAAAATAAACACCAAATTTAAGCGATGATTACCCTCTAACGGTGCTATTTTAGGAGTAAAATCTGAAATTATGCCGTTAAATCGACTGACTAACAGGTTTTCTAGCTGAATTAAAAAAAAATTAACTTTGCCATCCTTGAGGGCTGTTGGACGTGAAAAGCGTTTAACAACCTTAAAATAAACACCAAAATTAATAGACGATTGCCCTCTAACGGTGCCATTTTTAGGAGTAAAAATCCGAAATTTTGTTGTTAGATGGACTGACTACGGGCTTTCTAACTGCATTCAAAAACAAATTAACTTTGCCATCCTAGAGGGCTGTAGGACGTGAAAAGCGTTTCACAACCTTAAAATAAACGCCAAAATTAAGGGACGATTACCCTCTAACGGTGCTATTTTGAGGAGTAAAAATCTGAAATTATGTTGTTAGGTGGACTGACTAACGGGCTTTCTAACTGCATTCAAAAACAAATTAACATTGCCATCCTTGAGGGCTGTAGGACGTGAAAAACGTTTTACAATCTAAAATAAACACCAAAATTAAGGGACGATTGCCCTCTAACGGTGCCATTTTTATTAGTAAAAACCTGAAATTATGTTGTTAGATGGACTGACTAACTGCATTCAAAAACAAATTAACTTTGCCATCCATGAGGGCAGTAGGACGTGAAAAGCGTTTTACAACCTTAAAATAAACACCAAATTTAAGCGATGATTACCCTCTAACGGTGCTATTTTAGGAGTAAAATCTGAAATTATGCCGTTAGATCGACTGACTAACAGGCTTTCTAGCTGCATTCAAAAAAAATTAACTTTGCCATCCTTGAGGTAGGACGTGAAAAGCGTTTTACAACCTTAAAATAAACACCAAAATTAAGAGACGATTGCCCTCTAACGGTGCTATTTCTAGGAGTAAAAATCTGATATTATGTTGGTAGATGGACTGACTACGGGCTTTCTAACTGCATTCAAAAACAAATTTAATTTGGAATCCTAGAGGGTTGTAGGACGTGAAAAGCGTTTTACAATCTTAAAATAAACAACAAAATTAAGGAACGATTGATGGACTGACTAACAGGCTTTCTAGCTGCATTCAAAAAAAATTAACTTTGCCATCCTTGAGGTAATACGTGAAAAGCGTTATACAACCTTTAAATAAACACCAAAATTAAGAGACGATTGCCCTCTAACGGTGCTATTTTTAGGAGTAAAAATCTGTTATTGTGTTGGTAGATGGACTGACTACGTACTTTCTAACTGCATTCAAAAACAAATTTACTTTGCCATCCTAGTGGGTTGTAGGACTTAAAAAGCGTTTTACAATCTTAAAATAAACAGCAAAATTAAGGAACGATTGATGGACTGACTAACAGGCTTTCTAGCTGCATTCAAAAAAAAATTAACTTTGCCATCCTTGAGGTAGGACGTAAAAAGCGTTATACAACCTTAAAATAAAAACCAAAATTAAGAGACGAATGCCCTCTAACGGTGCTATTTTTAGGAGTAAAAATCTGATATTATGTTGGTAGATGGACTGACTACGGGCTTTCTAACTGCATTCAAAAACAAATTTACTTTGCCATCCTTGAGGTAGGACGTGAAAAGCGTTTTACAACCTTAAAATAAACACCAAAATTAAGAGACGATTGCCCTCTAACGGTGCTATTTTTAGGAGTAAAAATCTGAAATTTTGTTGTTAGATGGACTGACTACGGGCTTTCTAACTGCAAAAACAAATTAACTTTGCCATCCTACAAACATTTACAATCTCAAAATAAACACCAAAATTAAGGGACGATTGCCCTCTAACGGTGCTATTTTCAGGAGTAAAAACCTGAAATTATGCCATTAGATGGACTGACTAACGGGCTTTCTAACTGCATTAAAAAAAATAACTTTGCCATCCTTGAGGCCTGTAGGACGTGAAAAGCGTTTTACAACCTTAAATGAACACCAAATTTAAGGGACGATTGCCCTATAACGGTGCAATTTTTAGGAGTACAATTCTGGTATTATCCCGTTATATGGACTGACTACGGGCTTTCTAACTGCATTTAAGAAAAATTAACTTTGCCACCCTTAAGGGCTTTAGGACGTGAAAAGCGTTTTTTACAACCTTAAAATAAACACTGAAATTAAGAGACGATTGCACTCTAACGGTGCAATTTTTAGGAGTAAAATTCTAAAATTATGTTGCTATGACAACGGGCAGAAAGCCCGTTGGCAAAATTAATTTCTTTTTGAATGCAGTTAGGGATGATTGCCCTATAACGGTGCAATTTTTAGGAGAACAATTCTGGTATTATGCCGTTAGATGGACTGACTACGGGCTTTCTAACTGCATTCAAAAAAAATTAACTTTGCCATCCTTGAGGGCTGTAGGACGTGAAAAGCGTTTTACAATTTAAATAAACACCAAGATTAAGGGATGATTGCCCTCTAACGGTGCTATTTTTAGGAGTAAAAATCTGAATCACAATTAAGCGACGATTGCCCTCTAACGGTGCTGTTTTTAGGAGTAAAAATCAAAAATTATGTTGCTATGATTACGGGCTTTTTAACTGCATTCAAAAAAAATTAACTTTGCCATCCTTGAGGTAGGACGTGAAAAGCGTTATACAACCTTAAAATAAACACCAAAATTAAGGGACGATTGCCCTCTAACGGTGCTATTTTGAGGAGTAAAAATCTGAAATTATGTTGTTAGGTGGACTGACTAACGGGCTTTCTAACCGCATTCAAATACAAATTAACATTTCCATCCTTGAGGGCTGTATGACGTGAAAAACGTTTTACAACCTAAAATGAACACCAAAATTAAGGGACGATTGCCCTCTAACGGTGCTATTTTCAGGATTAAAAACCTGAAATTATGTTGTTAGATGGACTGACTAACTGCATTCAAAAACAAATTAACTTTGCCATCCATGAGGGCTGTAGGACGTGAAAAGCGTTTTACAACCTTAAAATAAACACCAAATTTAAGCGATGATTACCCTCTAACGGTGCTATTTTAGGAGTTAAATCTGAAATTATGCCGTTAGATCGACTGACTAACAGGCTTTCTAGCTGCATTCAAAAAAAATTAACTTTGCCATCCTTGAGGTAGGACGTGAAAAGCGTTTTACAACCTTAAAATAAACACCAAAATTAAGAGACGATTGCCCTCTAACGGTGCTATTTCTAGGAGTAAAAATCTGATATTATGTTGGTAGATGGACTGACTACGGGCTTTCTAACTGCATTCAAAAACAAATTTACTTTGCAATCCTAGAGGGTTGTAGGACGTGAAAAGCGTTTTACAATCTTAAAATAAACAACAAAATTAAGGAACGATTGATGGACTGACTAACAGTCTTTCTAGCTGCATTCAAAAAAAATTAACTTTGCCATCCTTGAGGTAGGACGTGAAAAGCGTTATACAACCTTAAAATAAAAACCAAAATTAAGAGACGATTGCCCTCTAACGGTGCTATTTTTAGGAGTAAAAATCTGATATTATGTTGGTAGATGGACTGACTACGGGCTTTCTAACTGCATTCAAAAACAAATTTACTTTGCCATCCTTGAGGTAGGACGTGAAAAGCGTTTTACAACCTTAAAATAAACACCAAATTTAAGCGATGATTACCCTCTAACGGTGCTATTTTAGGAGTTAAATCTGAAATTATGCCGTTAGATCGACTGACTAACAGGCCTTCTAGCTGCATTCAAAAAAAATTAACTTTGCCATCCTTGAGGTAGGACGTGAAAAGCGTTATACAACCTTAAAATAAAAACCAAAATTAAGAGACGATTGCCCTCTAACGGTGCTATTTTTAGGAGTAAAAATCTGAAATTTTGTTGTTAGATGGACTGACTACGGGCTTTCTAACTGCAAAAACAAATTAACTTTGCCATCCTACAAACATTTACAATCTTAAAATAAACACCAAAATTAAGGGACGATTGCCCTATAACGGTGCTATTTTTAGGAGTAAAAACCTGAAATTATGCGATTAGATGGACTGATTAACGGGCTTTCTAACTGCATTAAAAAAAAATAACTTTGCCATCCTTGAGGGCTGTAGGACGTGAAAAGCGTTTTACAACCTTAAATGAACACCAAAATTAAGGGACGATTGCCCTCTAACGGTGCTATTTTCAGGATTAAAAACCTGAAATTATGTTGTTAGATGGACTGACTAACTGCATTCAAAAACAAATTAACTTGGCCATCCATGAGGGCTGTAGGACGTGAAAAGCGTTTTACAACCTTAAAATAAACACCAAACTTAAGCGATGATTACCCTCTAACGGTGCTATTTTAGGAGTAAAATCTGAAATTATGTTGCTATGGCAAAATTAATATCTTTTTGAATGCAGTTACAAAAACTGCATTCAAAAACAAGTTAACTTTGCCATCCAAGAGGGCTGTAGGACGTGAAAGCGTTTTTTACAACCTTAAAATAAACACCTAAATCAAGAGACGATTGCACTCTAACGGTGCTATTTTCAGGAGTAAAAATCTGAAATTTTGTTGTTAGATGGACTGACTACGGGCTTTCTAACTGCATTCAAAAAAATAACTTTGCCATCCTTGAGGGCTGTAGGACGTGAAAAGCGTTTTACAACCTTAAATGAACACCAAAATTAAGGGACGATTGCCCTATAACGGTGCAATTTTTAGGAGTACAATTCTGGTATTATCCCGTTATATGGACTGACTACGGGCTTTCCAACTGCATTTAAGAAAAATTAACTTTGCCACCCTTAAGGGCTTTAGGACGTGAAAAGCGTTTTTTACAACCTTAAAATAAACACCGAAATTAAGAGACGATTGCACTCTAACGGTGCAATTTTTAGGAGTAAAATTCTAAAATTATGTTGCTATGACAAGGGGCAGAAAGCCCGTTGGCAAAATTAATTTCTTTTTGAATGCAGTTAGGGATGATTGCCCTATAACGGTGCAATTTTTAGGAGTACAATTCTGGTATTATGCCGTTAGATGGACTGACTACGGGCTTTCTAACTGCATTCAAAAAAAATTAACTTTGCCATCCTTGAGGGCCGTAGGACGTGAAAAGCGTTTTACAACCTTAAATAAACACCTAGATTAAGGGATGATTGCCCTCTAATGGTGCTATTTTTAGGAGTAAAAATCTGAATCACAATTAAGCGACGATTGCCCTCTAACGGTGCTGTTTTTAGGAGTAAAAATCAAAAATTATGTTGCTATGATTACGGGCTTTTTAACTGCATTCAAAAACTAATTAACTTTACCATCCTTGAGTGCTGTAGGACGTGAAAAGCATTTAACAACCTTAAAATAAACACCAAAATTAAGGGACGATTGCACTCTAGCGGTGCTATTTTTATGAGTAAAAATCTGAAATTATGCCTTTAGACGGACTGACTAACAGGCTTTCTAGCTGCATTAAAAGAAAATTAACTTTGCCATCCTTGAGGGCTGTAGGACGTGAAAAGCGTTTCACAACCATAAAATATACAAAATTAAGGGACGATTACCCTCTAACAGTGCTATTTTGAGGAGTAAAAATCTGAAATTATGTTGTTTGGTGGACTGACTAACGGGCTTTCTAACTGCATTCAAAAAAAATTAACTTTGCCAACCTTGAGGGCTGTAGGACGTGAAAAACGTTTTACAAACTAAAATAAACACCAAAATTAAGGGACGATTGCCCTCTAACGGTGCTATTTTTAGGAGTAAAAACCTGAAATTATGTTGTTAGATGGACTGACTAACTGCATTCAAAAACAAATTAACTTTGCCATCCATGAGGGCTGTAGGACGTGAAAAGCGTTTTACAACCTTAAAATAAACACCAAACTTAAGCGATGATAACCCTCTAACGGTGCTATTTTAGGAGTAAAATCTGAAATTATGCCGTTAGATCGACTGACTAACAGGCTTTCTAGCTGCATTCAAAAAAAAATAACTTTGCCATCCTTGAGGGCTGTAGGACGTGAAAAACGTTTTACAGCCTTAAAATAAACACCAAAATTAAGAGACGATTGCCCTCTAACGGTGCTATTTTAAAGAGTAAAATCTGAAATTATGCCGTTAGATCGACTGACTAACATTCTTTCTAGATGCATTAAAAAATTCACTTTGCCATTCTTGAGGGACGTGAAAAGCGTTTTACAACCTTAAAATAAACACCAAAATTAAGTTACTATTGCCCTCTAAGGGTGATATTTTTAGGAGTAAAAATCTGGTATTATGTCGTTAGATGGACTGACTAACGGGCTTTCTAACAGCATTAAAAAACAAATTAACTTTGCCATCCTAGAAGACTGTAGGAGGTGAAAAGCGTTTTACAACCTTAAAATAAACACCAAAATTTAAAATTTTAAATTTTTACGAGTAAAAATCTGAAATTATGTTGTTAGATGGACTGACTAACAGGCTTTCTAACTGCATTCAAAAGCAATTTGACTTTGCCATTCTTGAGGGCTGTAGGATGTGAAAAGCGGTTTACAACCTTAAATTAAGCTCCAAAATTAAGGGACGATTGCCCTCTAACGGTGCTATTCTTAGGAGAAAAATCTGAAATTATGCCGTTATATAGGCTGATTAACGGGCTTTCTAACTGCATTCAAAAACAAATTAACATTGCCATCCTTGAGGGCTGTAGGACGTGAAAAACGTTTTACAACCTAAAATAAACACCAAAATTAAGGGACGATTGCCCTCTAACGGTGCTATTTTTAGGAGTAAAAATCTGAAATTTTGTTGTTAGATGTACTGACTACGGGCTTTCTAACTGCAAAAACAAATTAACTTTGCCATCCTACAAACATTTACAATCTCAAAATAAACACCAAAATTAAGGGAAGATTGCACTCTAGCGGTGCTATTTTTATGAGTAAAAATCTGAAATTATGCCTTTAGACGGACTGACTAACAGGCTTTCTAGCTGCATTAAAAGAAAATTAACTTTGCCACCCGTAAGGGCTTTAGGACGTGAAAAGCGTTCTCTACAACCTTAAAATAAACACCGAAATTAAGAGACGATTGCACTCTAACGGTGCAATTTTTAGGAGTAAAATTCTAAAATTATGTTGCTATGACAACGGGCAGAAAGCCGGGCTAACGGGCTTTCTAACAGCATTAAAAAACAAATTAACTTTGCCATCCTAGAAGACTGTAGGAGGTGAAAAGCGTTTTACAACCTTAAAATAAACACCAAAATTTAAAATTTTAAATTTTTACGAGTAAAAATCTGAAATTATGTTGTTAGATGGACTGACTAACAGGCTTTCTAACTGCATTCAAAAGCAATTTGACTTTGCCATTCTTGAGGGCTGTAGGATGTGAAAAGCGGTTTACAACCTTAAATTAAGCTCCAAAATTAAGGGACGATTGCCCTCTAACGGTGCTATTCTTAGGAGAAAAATCTGAAATTATGCCGTTATATAGGCTGATTAACGGGCTTTCTAACTGCATTCAAAAACAAATTAACATTGCCATCCTTGAGGGCTGTAGGACGTGAAAAACGTTTTACAACCTAAAATAAACACCAAAATTAAGGGACGATTGCCCTCTAACGGTGCTATTTTTAGGAGTAAAAATCTGAAATTTTGTTGTTAGATGTACTGACTACGGGCTTTCTAACTGCAAAAACAAATTAACTTTGCCATCCTACAAACATTTACAATCTCAAAATAAACACCAAAATTAAGGGACGATTGCACTCTAGCGGTGCTATTTTTATGAGTAAAAATCTGAAATTATGCCTTTAGACGGACTGACTAACAGGCTTTCTAGCTGCATTAAAAGAAAATTAACTTTGCCACCCTTAAGGGCTTTAGGACGTGAAAAGCGTTTTCTACAACCTTAAAATAAACACCGAAATTAAGAGACGATTGCACTCTAACGGTGCAATTTTTAGGAGTAAAATTCTAAAATTATGTTGCTATGACAACGGGCAGAAAGCCCGTTGGCAAAATTAATTTCTTTTTGAATGCAGTTAGGGATGATTGCCCTATAACGGTGCAATTTTTAGGAGTACAATTCTGGTATTATGCCGTTAGATGGACTGACTACGGGCTTTCTAACTGCATTTAAGAAAAATTAACTTTGCCACCCTTAAGGGCTTTAGGACGTGAAAAGCGTTTTCTACAACCTTAAAATAAACACCGAAATTAAGAGACGATTGCACTCTAACGGTGCAATTTTTAGGAGTAAAATTCTAAAATTATGTTGCTATGACAACGGGCAGAAAGCCCGTTGGCAAAATTAATTTCTTTTTGAATGCAGTTAGGGATGATTGCCCTATAACGGTGCAATTTTTAGGAGTACAATTCTGGTATTATGCCGTTAGATGGACTGACTACGGGCTTTCTAACTGCATTCAAAAAAAATTAACTTTGCCATCCTTGAGGGCTGTAGGACGTGAAAAGCGTTTTACAACCTGAAATAAACACCAAGATTAAGGGATGATTGCCCTCTAACGGTGCTATTTTTAGGAGTAAAAATCTGAATCACAATTAAGCGACGATTGCCCTCTAACGGTGCTGTTTTTAGGAGTAAAAATCAAAAATTATGTTGCTATGATTACGGGCTTTTTAACTGCATTCAAAAACTAATTAACTTTGCCATCCTTGAGTGCTGTAGGACGTGAAAAGCATTTAACAACCTTAAAATAAACACCAAAATTAAGGGACGATTGCACTCTAGCGGTGCTATTTTTATGAGTAAAAATCTGAAATTATGCCTTTAGACGGACTGACTAACAGGCTTTCTAGCTGCATTAAAAGAAAATTAACTTTGCCATCCTTGAGGGCTGTAGGACGTGAAAAGCGTTTCACAACCATAAAATATACAAAATTAAGGGACGATTACCCTCTAACAGTGCTATTTTGAGGAGTAAAAATCTGAAATTATGTTGTTAGGTGCACAGACTAACGGGCTTTCTAACTGCATTCAAAAAAAATTAACTTTGCCATCCTTGAGGGCTGTAGGACGTGAAAAACCTTTTACAAACTAAAATAAACACCAAAATTAAGGGACGATTGCCCTCTAACGGTGCTATTTTTAGGAGTAAAAACCTAAAATTATGTTGTTAGATGGACTGACTAACTGCATTCAAAAACAAATTAACTTTGCCATCCATGAGGGCTGTAGGACGTGAAAAGCGTTTTACAACCTTAAAATAAACACCAAACTTAAGCGATGATTACCCTCTAACGGTGCTATTTTAGGAGTAAAATCTGAAATTATGCCGTTAGATCGACTGACTAACAGGCTTTCTAGCCGCATCCAAAAAAAAATTAACTTTGCCATCCTTGAGGGCTGTAGGAGGTGAAAAACGTTTTACAGCCTTAAAATAAACACCAAAATTAAGAGACGATTGCCCTCTAACGGTGCTATTTTAAAGAGTAAAATCTGAAATTATGCCGTTAGATCGACTGACTAACAGGCTTTCTAGATGCATTAAAAAAATTCACTTTGCCATTCTTGAGGGACGTGAAAAGCGTTTTACAACCTTAAAATAAACACCAAAATTAAGTTACTATTGCCCTCTAAGGGTGATATTTTTAGGAGTAAAAATCTGGTATTATGTCGTTAGATGGACTGACTAACGGGCTTTCTAACAGCATTAAAAAACAAATTAACTTTGCCATCCTAGAAGACTGTAGGAGGTGAAAAGCGTTTTACAACCTTAAAATAAACACCAAAATTTTAAATTTTAAATTTTTACGAGTACAAATCTGAAATTATGTTGTTAGATGGACTGACTAACAGGCTTTCTAACTGCATTCAAAAGCAATTTGACTTTGCCATTCTTGAGGGCTGTAGGATGTGAAAAGCGGTTTACAACCTTAAATTAAGCTCCAAAATTAAGGGACGATTGCCCTCTAACGGTGCTATTTTTAGGAGAAAAATCTGAAATTATGCCGTTATATAGGCTGATTAACGGGGTTTCTAACTGTATGAAAAAAAAATAACTTTGCCATCCTTGAGGGCTGTTGGACGTAAAAAACTTTTTACAACCTAAAATAAACACCAAAATTAAGGGACGATTGCCCTCTAACGGTGCTATTTTTAGGAGTAAAAAGCTGAAATTATGCCGTTAGATGAACTGACTAACGGGCTTTCTAACTGCATTCAAAAAAAATTAACTTTGCCATCCTTGAGGGCTGTAGGACGTGAAAAACGTTTTACAAACTAAAATAAACACCAAAATTAAGGGACGATTGCCCTCTAACGGTGCTATTTTTAGGAGTAAAAACCTGAAATTATGTTGTTAGATGGACTGACTAACTGCATTCAAAAACAAATTAACTTTGCATTCTTTGAGGGCTGTAGGACGTGAAAAACGTTTTACAGCCTTAAAATAAACACCAAAATTAAGAGACGATTGCCCTCTAACGGTGCTATTTTTATGAGTAAAATCTGAAATTATGCCGTTAGATCGACTGACTAACAGGCTTTCTAGATGCATTAAAAAAATTCACGTTGCCATTCTTGACGGACGTGAAAAGCGTTTTACAACCTTAAAATAAACACCAAATTAAGTTACTATTGCCCTCTAAGGGTGATATTTTTAAGAGTAAAAATCTGGTATTATGTCGTTAGATGGACTGACTAACGGGCTTTCTAACAGCATTAAAAAATAAATTAACTTTGCCATCCTAGAGGACTGTAGGACGTGAAAAGCGTTTACAACCTTAAAATAAACACCAACATTTTAAATTTTAAATTTTTACGAGTAAAAATCTGAAATTATGTTGTTAGATGGACTGACTAACAGGCTTTCTAACTGCATTCAAAAGCAATTTAACTTTGCCAATATGTGAAAAGCGGTTTACAACCTTAAAATAAGCTCCAAAATTAAGGGACGATTGCCCTCTAACGGTGCTATTTTTAGGAGTAAAAATCTGAATCAAAATTAAGCGACGATTGCCCTCTAACGGTGCTGTTTTTAGGAGTAAAAATCAAAATGTATGTCGCTATGATTACGGGCTTTCTAACTGCATTCAAAAACTAATTAACTTTGCCATCCTTGAGGACTGTAGGACGTGAAAAGCGTTTCACAACCTTAAAATAAACACCAAAATTAAGGGACGATTACCCTCTAACGGTGCTATTTTGAAGTGTAAAAATCTGAAATTATGTTGTTAGGTGGACTGACTAAAGGGCTTTCTAACTGCATTCAAATACAAATTAACATTTCCATCCTTGAGGGCTGTAGGACGTGAAAAACGTTTTACAACCTAAAATAAACACTAAAATTAAGGGACGATTGCCCTCTAACGGTGCTATTTTTAGGAGTAAAAACCTGAAATTATGTTGTTAGATGGACTGACTAACTGCATTCAAAAACAAATTAACTTTGCCATCCATGAGGGCTGTAGGACGTGAAAAACGTTTTACAACCTTAAAATAAACACCAAACTTAAGCGATGATTACCCTCTAACGGTGCTATCTTAGGAGTAAAATCTGAAATTATGCCGTTAGATCGACTGACTAACAGGCTCTCTAGCTGCATTCAAACAAAATTAACTTTGCCATCCTTGAGGGCTGTAGGACGTGAAAAACGTTTTACAACCTTAAAATAAATATCATATTTAAGGGACGATTGCGCTCTAAGGGTGCTATTTTTAGGAGTAAAAATCTGAAATTATGCCGTTAGATAGGCTGACTAACGGGCTTTCTAACTGCATTCAACAAAAAATTAAATTTGCCATCCTTGAGGGCTGTAGGTCGTGAAAAACGTTTTACAACCAAAAATATATACAAAAATTAAGGGACGATTGCCCTCTATCGGTGCTATTTGGAGGAGTAAAAATCTGAAATTATGCCGTTAGATGGACTGACTAACGGGATTTCTAACTGCATTTAAAAACAATTAACTTTGCCACCCTTGAGGGCTTTAGGACGCGAAAAGCGTTTTACAACCTAAGATAAACACCGAAATTAAGAGAAGATTGCCCTCTAACGGTGCTATTTTTAGGAGTAAAAATCTATGATTACGGGCTTTCTAACTGCATTCAAAAACTAATTAACTTTGCCATCCTTGAGTGCTGTAGGACGTGAAAAGCATTTAACAACCTTAAAATAAACACCAAAATTAAGGGACGATTGCACTCTAGCGGTGCTATTTTTATGAGTAAAAATCTGAAATTATGCCTTTAGACGGACTGACTAACAGGCTTTCTAGCTGCATTAAAAGAAAATTAACTTTTTTTTTTTTTTTTTTCCGTGGGCTGGTGGAAATCTTCATAGACACGATGAGCACGTGCCCAAAGTAGTGTGAGATTTTTACTCACTAAAACCACCACCCATTTGGTATTTCTATTGCAACTAAGTATTCGACTTATCCAGCAATTTTTTTTATCACGATTATATAATATGTTTGGCAGGTAACTTTCCTTTGAGAGTTCCTGCTTTTCCGCAATTATAGCGCGGTTTGCCATTATCGGGCCAAATCCAAGGGTTTAGTTCTTTGAAGACGTCGCAATATATTTGTTTCGTCAAGAATTTGGAGGACTGTTGTGTTAACGTGTCCTAATAAACGTTTTTTATGTTTTCGTGCAAAATTTTTTGTTTCATCTTTAACCGCGGGAATACCCAGATCTCTGCGTATATCTTCGTTCCTTACGTACCACGGCGCATTGACGAATGATCTTAACATTTTGTTTTCAAAAGTTTGTAAAATGTTTAGATTCGTTTCACTGGTACAACCCCATAGTTGTATACCATATGTCCAAACCGGATTTAGCACTTGCTTGTATAATAGCAGCTTGTTATCAAGGTTAAGCTTCGAATATTTTCCGAGCAACCAGTACAGTTCTCTGTATTTATTCTTAAGTTCTTCGCATTTCTTTTTTACATGCGACTTCCATTTTAATTTTGCATCGAGTGTCATACCGAGATATTTCGCTTCATTTGCAAACGGGACTCGAACCGTATTTAGAAATACAGGCAAATTGTTTGTCCGTTTATACGAAAAATCTACATGGATCGATTTGCTCTCATTAAGTGCAATCCGCCAGGATTTAGTCCATTCATTAACCTCGTTAAGAGCGTTTTGTAATTTAATATTTGTTTCCTCTATTGTTGTGGCAACTGCTAGTATAGCAGTATCGTCAGCAAACGTTGCAACTATTGTATCGTTTGTTTGTGGGATATCACGAGTGAATATGAGGTACAGGATTGGTCCAAGGACGCTTCCTTGCGGTACACCTGCCATTATTTCTTTGAACTCGGAATATTCGCTTCCAAGTTTCACACGGAAGAGTCTATGCTCAAGATACGACACGAGGATTTTATATAATTGTTCTGGCAAAACTTGACTTAGTTTATAAGTAAGGCCTTTGTGCCACACCTTGTCAAAAGCTTGCGACACGTCAAGAAATACGGCTGAACAAATTTTCTTTTCTTCGAAAGCTTTCTCAATTACATCTGTAATTCGATGTACTTGGTCCACCGTTGAATGTTTACTTCTAAACCAAAATTGATGGTCAGGTAAAAGACGTTTCTGTTCAATTATGGGGTGTAAGCGACCGAGTAATATCCGTTCAAAAACTTTTGAAATTATTGGAAGAAGTGAAATAGGCCTGTAAGATTTTATTTCATTCGGTGATTTTCCTGGTTTTAGAACCATAATCACTTCCGCGACTTTCCACTGTCTTGGTATGTATTCTAATCTGATTGCTGCATTTATAATAAAAAGAAGCTTAGTTAATGCTTTCCGAGGCAACATTTTAAGAAGTTCTCCTGTAATCAGGTCATAACCCGGAGCTTTTTTAGGCTTTAGTTTCTGTATTTCCCGTTTAAGCTCGGCAATACTTGCATATCTTACTATATTATTATCGGTTGTACTCTCGAATATATTAATGTTTTCATTTTGCGCCGGACCATCAAATGGCTTAAATGTTTCCTCAAGATGTGAGGCAAAAACGTCAGCTTTTTCCTTATCGCTCTTTGCCCAAACGTCGTGAGTTACCCTAATGGGCGGCACAGCGATTTTTGGCCGTTTTATGACTCTAATTGCTTTCCAGAGCGAATAATTCGATTCCTTTCCAGCGGTTAGGCTTTGCAGATAAGTTTCTACTGAATGGTTTTTAAAGTATTTAATCGAATTTGATAGCAAATTACTCAACCGATTGAGATGTGTTTTATCTTGCGGGGCACGAGTTTGGTGCCATCTTTTACGAGCTTTTTTGTCTTACTAAATCTTGTATTTCACGGGGGTACTTAATTTTACTATAGCTCACTATTTTGTTCTGTTGAGGAGTATTATTCCATGCTGCTTTTTGGATGGTATTGATAAATGAGTCAACAGCGACTTCGAGTTCCAATGGGGTTCTAAGCGATACACCCAGTCGGATATTATTTTCAATATCGTTTTTGAAACCTTCCCAGTTGGTTTTCGCGTTTGTTAATCTGGGTGGTTTTTCATTTATAATCAGTGACTCGCTTATTGTTAAAATGACTGGAGAATGATCAGAGGAAAGATCAAAGCATTCTTCAACTTTGATTCGATTGGACGGCAGACCTTTTACAATAAAAAAATCGATCAAATCCGGTATTTTTCTAGCATCAGTTGGCCAGTAAGTTGGTTTTCCCGTAGAATGAAATTCGGTATTGTACTTTCTACCTATATCATAAAGCATCCTACCTTTCTGTGATATGCATCTAGATCCCCAGAATGTATGTTTTGCATTAAAGTCCCCTCCGATGACAAAACGTTGTCCAAGGGAATTAAGCAAGTTTTCAAAGTCAATTTTCTCAACCTTGCATCGTGGTGGGCAGTAAATAGACGATATCTTCAGAAAGGATTGTCTGCTTTTGACTTGTATAGAGCTAACTTGCATTGTTTCGATTTCTAGTTTAAGATCAATCGAATGTTCGATACACTCTTTTATATATAGTGAGGCTCCACCTCTAGCCTTATTCGATGGATGTAGAGCATGATAGTCGAGGTAACCTTTTATTTTTAAGTTCGAATTACTCTTTGCGTGAGTTTCGGATATTAAACAGATGTCTATATCTTTTTCCTGCATAAATAATTCAAGTTCTCCAAGTTTTTGCCAAAGGCCATTGGCATTCCACGTAAGAATTTTAAGCAATCTATTCATGTTAAAGGTGGGGTACTTCTATTGCGAATACTATTTTCGAGCCTAACGAGCCTGTCAAAAATAAGTTTATTCGTTTTGCTTTGTTCCTCAAGTTTTGAAAGAATAATCGAAAATACATTTGAAACTGGGTCAGGTGAGATATTTTTTTGGGCGTTATTGGATACTGTGGCTTGAGCATACGTTTGTACATTTGGTTTTGGATGTACAAGATCCGAACGGATATCTGATGGCCGCGTAGTTTGTGGACATTTAGGTTCTTCGATTATGGCCTGCTTTTTCTTCGACATATTTTTAATCGGAATTTTAGGCTGTTGCTTGTTTAAATTTAATTTCTGTGAATTAATACTATTAAATTTCGTCCGTCTTTTTTGCAACTCTTTAGCTACTTCGCAGCCGCGATAATTTGCCGGATGATTGCCTTTACAGTTAATGCAGATAGCAAGAGCTTTCTTATCTGACATACAATCTACCGTCAGGTGATTGCCGGCACATTTTACACACCGCGGTTCTTTTTGACAATAGCTTTGCGTATGATTGTATCCTTGGCAGCGCTTGCACTGGGGAACTAGTTTGGAATCCTTACGCATAGGCTCTATTTTTACAACAATATTAAGTATTGTTTTTATTTCATAAATTTTGTTCAAACTTTCTGTTTTATCGAAAGTGAGTATAAATAAAGGAAGGCCGCGTTTTATTACATTTCCTTCGCCATCTTTTTGCTTTTGGTCTCGTTTGACAATGTTAACGGCATCTATGACTTTATATTACCTGTTTTTCAGATCATTTACAATGTCATCCTTTAAGCACGACGCATGTAACCCTCTAGCTACAACGCGTAAAGGCCTTTCAGATTTATTTTCAAAAGAATACCATTCTATTTTATCGATATTAAGCTTGCGAGATAATAGACGGTAACTTTCAGGGTCTTTAACGCAGACTTTCCAGGTATTTTTTCTTAGCGAAGTTACTTGGTAGCCCGATAATGGCAACGATTTTAGCAAGGTATGCAACTTGTTAAAGTCTTCAATACCGATCACATTAATTGGCGGTGGGGGACGTTGTTTTAGCTGTTTCGCTTTGTTAATAATCTCTTTGTCGCGGTTTATTATTTCAGGAGAGGATACAGCTTTCCTCTTTTTAACTGGTCTTTTCTTTAAGATCCAGTCAGTTACGCGACTGAGTTCTTCTTCATCCGTGTGGTATTCCGAATTCACGGGGCCGTTTGAACTTGTTTTTGGTATTTTAAATGAACTCTTCAGAGTCATATTTTCTTCCTTTAGATGGAGAATTTCTTTACGAAGCTCTTCGCAGAGCAGTTCGACATTGTAAAGCCTTGTTCGAAGAACGTCGTTTTCTTCCTTTAGGCTCTTATTTTTCACTGAGTCTCGTTTTTCGTGGGCTGACACTTCTGGTGTTGTCGAGCTCCTTGAGACACATATATTTTTTTGAGATCCTGATGTAGGTGACCTCGTTACCCTTGAACTTTTCCCGAAAGGGTTACACATTTGCAATAATTGGCTCTCCCCAGAATCCGTAGAGCCGACCTCCGTAGAGGGTGGATTTTCCAGTGAAACTGAATTGCCACCTGGGGTAGTAAATCTTTTCGTTGTACTCATTGCATTTTTGTTGTTTGTATACGCTTTACACTCGGTATACGGGGAGTGGATTTTAGTCGCCTTCTACGACAGGCATGCCTTACCTCGGGTATATTCTGACCCCTAACCCGAAGGGGTAAGAAAATTAACTTTGCCATCCTTGAGGGCTGTAGGAAGTGAAAAGCGTTTCACAACCTTAAAATACACAAAATTAAGGGACGATTACCCTCTAACGGTGCTATTTTGAGGAGTAAAAATCTGAAATTATGTTGACTGACTAACGAGCTTTCTAACTGCATTAATAAAAATTAACTTTGCCATCCTTGAGGGCTGTAGGACGTGAAAAACGTTTTACAAACTATAATAAACACCAAAATTAAGGGACGATTGCCCTCTAACGGTGCTATTTTTAGGAGTAAAAACCTGAAATTATGTTGTCAGATGGACTGACTAACTGCATTCAAAAACAAATTAACTTTGCCATCCATGAGGGCTGTAGGACGTGAAAAGCGTTTTACAACCTTAAATTAAACACCAAAGTTAAGCGATGATTACCCTCTAAGCGGCGATTGCCCTCTATCGGTGCTATTTAAGGAGTAAAATCTGAAATTATGCCGTTAGATCGACTGACTAACAGGCTTTCTAGCTGCATTCAAAAAAAATTAACTTTGCCATCCTTGAGGGCTGTAGGACGTAAAAACGTTTTACAGCCTTAAAATAAACACCAAAATTAAGAGACGATTGCCCTCTAACGGTGCTATTTTTATGAGTAAAATCTGAAATTATGCCGTTAGATCGACTGACTAACAGGCTTTCTAGATGCATTAAAAAAATTCACTTTGCCAATCTTGAGGGACGTGAAAAGCGTTTTATAACCTTAAAATAAACACCAAAATTAAGTTACTATTGCCCTCTAAGGGTGATATTTTTAGGAGTAAAAATCTGGTATTATGTCGTTAGATGGACTGACTAACGGGCTTTCTAACAGCATTAAAAAACAAATTAACTTTGCCATCCTAGAGGACTGTAGGAGGTGAAAAGCGTTTTACAACCTTAAAATAAACACCAACATTTTAAATTTTAAATTTAAATTTTTAATTTTTACGAGTAAAAATCTGGACTGACTAACAGGCTTTCTAACTGCATTCAAAAGCAATTTAACTTTGCCATTCTTGAGGGCTGTAGGATGTGAAAAGCGGTTTACAACCTTAAATTAAGCTCCAAAATTAAGGGACGATTGCCCTCTAACGGTGCTATTTTAAGGAGAAAAATTAGAAATTATGCCGTTATATAGGCTGATTAACGGGCTTTCTAACTGTATTAAAAAAAATAACTTTGCCATCCTTGAGGGCTGTTGGACGTAAAAAACGTGTTACAACCTTAAATAAACACTAAAATTAAGCGGCGATTGCCCTCTATCGGTGCTATTTTGAGGAGTAATCTGAAATTATGTTGTTAGGTGGACTGAATAACGGGCTTTCTAACTGCATTCAAAAAAAAATTAACTTTGCCACCCTTGAGGGCTTTAGGACGCGAAAAGCGTTTTACAACCTTAAAATAAACACCGAAATTAAGAGACGATTGCCCTCTAACGGTGCTATTTTTAGGAGTAAAAATCTGCATTCAAAAAATTTAACTTTTCCATCCTTGAGGGTTGTAGGACATGAAAAGCGTTTTACAATCTTAAAATAAACAACAAAATTAAGGAACGATTGCCCTCTAGCGGTGCTATTTTTATGAGTAAAAATCTGAAATTATGCCTTTAGATGGACTGACTAACAATCTTTCTAGCTGCATTAAAAAAAAATTAACTTTGCCATCCTTGAGGGCTGTTGGACGTGAAAAGCGTTTAACAACCTTAAAATAAACACCAAAATTGATCGACGATTGCCCTCTAACGGTGCCATTTTTAGTAGTAAAATCTGAAATTTTGTTGTTAGATGGACTGACTACGGGCTTTCTAACTGCATTCAAAAACAAATTAACTTTGCCATCCTAGAGGGTTGTAGGACGTGAAAAGCGTTTTACAATCTTAAAATAAACACCAAAGTTAAGGGACGATTGCCCTCTAACGGTGCTATTTTTAGGAGTAAAAACCTGAAATTATGTTGTTAGGTGGACTGACTAACGGGACTGACTAACGGGCTTTCTAACTGCATTCAAAAACAAATTAACATTGCCATCCTTGAGGGCTGTAGGACGTGAAAAACGTTTTACAATCTAAAATAAACACCAAAATTAAGGGACGATTGCCCTCTAACGGTGCCATTTTTAGGAGTAAAAACCTGAAATTATGTTGTTAGATGGACTGACTAACTGTATTCAAAAACAAATTAACTTTGCCATCCATGAGGGCTGTAGGAATTGAAAAGCGTTTTACAACCTTAAAATAAACACCAAATTTAAGCGATGATTACCCTCTAACCGTGCTATTTTAGGAGTAAAATCTGAAATTATGCCGTTAGATCGACTGACTAACAGGCTTTCTAGCTGCATTAAAAAAAATTAACTTTGCCATCCTTGAGGGCTGTTGGACGTAAAAAGCGTTTAACAACCTTAAAATAAACACCAAAATTAATAGACGATTGCCCTCTAACGGTGCCATTTTTAGGAGTAAAAATCTGAAATCTTGTTGTTAGATGGACTGACTACGGGCTTTCTAACTGCATTCAAAAACAAATTAACTTTGCCATCCTAGAGGGCTGTAGGACGTGAAAAGCGTTTCACAACCTTAAAATAAACGCCAAAAGTAAAATCTGAAATTATGCCGTTAGATCGACTGACTAACAGGCTTTCTAGCTGCATTAAAAAAAATTAACTTTGCCATCCTTGAGGGCTGTTGGACGTGAAAAGCGTTTAACAACCTTAAAATAAACACCAAAATTAATAGACGATTGCCCTCTAACGGTGCCATTTTTAGGAGTAAAAATCTGAAATTATGTTGTTAGGTGGACTGACTAACGGGCTTTCTAACTGCATTCAAAAACAAATTAACATTGCCATCCTTGAGGGCTGTAGGACGTCAAAAACGTTTTAAAATCTAAAATAAACACCAAAATTAAGGGACGATTGCCCTCTAACGGTGCCATTTTTATTAGTAAAAATCTGAAATTATGTTGTTAGATGGACTGACTAACTGCATTCAAAAACAAATTAACTTTGCCATCCATGAGGGCTGTAGGACCTGAAAAGCGTTTTACAACCTTAAAATAAACAACAAAATTAAAGAACGATTGATGGACTGACTAACAGGCTTTCTAGCTGCATTCAAAAAAATTTAACTTTGCCATCCTTGAGGTAGGACGTGATAAGCGTTTTACAACCTTAAAATAAACACGAAAATTAAGAGACGATTGCCCTCTAACGGTGCTATTTTTAGGAGTAAAAATCTGATATTCTGTTGGTAGATGGACTGATTACGGGCTTTCTAACTGCATTCAAAAACAAATTTACTTTGCCATCCTAGTGGATTGTAGGACGTGAAAAGCGTTTAACAATCTTAAAATAAACAACAAAATTAAGAAACGATTGATGGACTGACTAACAGGCTTTCTAGCTGCATTCAAATAAATTAACTTTGCCATCCTTGAGGTAGGACGTGAAAAGCGTTTTACAACCTTAAAATAAACACCAAATTTAAGCGATGATTACCCTCTAACGGTGATATTTTAGGAGTAAAATCTGAAATCTTGTTGTTAGATGGACTGACTACGGGCTTTCTAACTGCATTCAAAAACAAATTAACTTTGCCATCCTAGAGGGCTGTAGGACGTGAAAAGCGTTTCACAACCTTAAAATAAACGCCAAAAGTAAAATCTGAAATTATGCCGTTAGATCGACTGACTAACAGGCTTTCTAGCTGCATTAAAAAAAATTAACTTTGCCATCCTTGAGGGCTGTTGGACGTGAAAAGCGTTTAACAACCTTAAAATAAACACCAAAATTAATAGACGATTGCCCTCTAACGGTGCCATTTTTAGGAGTAAAAATCTGAAATTATGTTGTTAGGTGGACTGACTAACGGGCTTTCTAACTGCATTCAAAAACAAATTAACATTGCCATCCTTGAGGGCTGTAGGACGTCAAAAACGTTTTAAAATCTAAAATAAACACCAAAATTAAGGGACGATTGCCCTCTAACGGTGCCATTTTTATTAGTAAAAATCTGAAATTATGTTGTTAGATGGACTGACTAACTGCATTCAAAAACAAATTAACTTTGCCATCCATGAGGGCTGTAGGACGTGAAAAGCGTTTTACAACCTTAAAATAAACAACAAAATTAAAGAACGATTGATGGACTGACTAACAGGCTTTCTAGCTGCATTCAAAAAAAATTAACTTTGCCATCCTTGAGGTAGGACGTGAAAAGCGTTTTACAACCTTAAAATAAACACGAAAATTAAGAGACGATTGCCCTCTAACGGTGCTATTTTTAGGAGTAAAAATCTGATATTCTGTTGGTAGATGGACTGATTACGGGCTTTCTAACTGCATTCAAAAACAAATTTACTTTGCCATCCTAGTGGATTGTAGGACGTGAAAAGCGTTTAACAATCTTAAAATAAACAACAAAATTAAGAAACGATTGATGGACTGACTAACAGGCTTTCTAGCTGCATTCAAATAAATTAACTTTGCCATCCTTGAGGTAGGACGTGAAAAGCGTTTTACAACCTTAAAATAAACACCAAATTTAAGCGATGATTACCCTCTAACGGTGATATTTTAAGAGTAAAATCTGAAATTATGCCGTTAGATCGACTGACTAACAGGCTTTCTAGCTGCATTCAAAAAAAATTAACTTTGCCATCCTTGAGGTAGGACATAAAAAGCGTTTTACAACCTTAAAATAAACACCAAAATTAAGAGACGATTGCCCTCTAACGGTGCTATTTTTAGGAGTAAAAATCTGATATTATGTTGGTAGATGGACTGACTACGGGCTTTCTAACTGCATTCAAAAACAAATTTACTTTGCCATCCTTGAGGTAGGACGTGAAAAGCGTTTTACAACCTTAAAATAAACACCAAAATTAAGAGACGATTGCCCTCTAACGGTGCTATTTTTAGGAGCAAAAATCTGATATTATGTTGGTAGATGGACTGACTACGGGCTTTCTAACTGCATTCAAAAACGAATTTACTTTGCCCTCCTTGAGGTCTGTAGGACGTGAAAAGCGTTTTTTACAACCTTAAATTAAACACCGAAATCAAGAGACGATTGCACTCTAACGGTGCTATTTTTAGGAGTAAAAATCTGAAATTTTGTTGTTAGATGGACTGACTACGGGCTTTCTAACTGCAAAAACAAATTAACTTTGCCATCCTACAAACATTTACAATCTTAAAATAAACACTAAAATTAAGGGACGATTGCCCTCTAACGGTGCTATTTTTAGGAGTTAAAACCTGAAATTATGCCATTAGATGGACTGACTAACGGGCTTTCTAACTGCATTCAAAAAAAATAACTTTGCCATCCTTGAGGGCTGTAGGACGTGAAAAGCGTTTTACAACCTTAAATGAACACCAAAATTAAGGGACGATTGCCCTCTAACGGTGCTATATTTAGTAGTAAAAATCTGAAACAAAATTAAGCAACGATTGCCCTCTAACGGTGCTATTTTTAGGAGTAAAAATCTAAAATTACGTTGCTATGACAACGGGCAGAAAGCCCGTTGGCAAAATTAATTTCTTTTTGAATGCAGTTACAAAAACTGCATTCAAAAACAAGTTAACTTTGCCATCCAAGAGGGCTGTAGGACGTGAAAAGCGTTTTGTACAACCTTCAAATAAACACCGAAATCAAGAGACGATTGCACTCTAACGGTGCTATTTTTAGGATTAAAAATCTGAAATTTTGTTGTAAGATGGACTGACTACGGGCTTTCTAACTGCATTCAAAAAAAATAACTTTGCCATCCTTGAGGGCTGTAGGACGTGAAAAGCGTTTTACAACCTTAAATGAACACCAAAATTAAGGGACGATTGCCCTATAACGGTGCAATTTTTAGGAGTACAATTCTGGTATTACGCCGTTAGATGGACTGACTACAGGCTTTCTAACTGCATTTAAAAAAATTAACTTTGCCACTCTTAAGGGCTTTAGGACGTGAAAAGCGTTTTTTACAACCTTAAAATAAACACCGAAATTAAGAGACGATTGCACTCTAACTGACTGAATGCAGTTAAAAAGCCTGTATTTTAACTGCATTCAAAAACAAATTAACTTTGCAATCCTAGAGGGCTGTAGGACGTGAAAAGCGTTTTTTACAACCTTAAAATAAACACCAAGATTAAGGGATGATTGCCCTATAACGGTGCAATTTTTAGGAGTAAAAATCAAAAATTATGTTGCTATGATTACGGGCATTTTAACTGCATTCAAAAACTAATTAACTTTGCCATCCTTGAGTGTTGTAGGACGTGAAAAGCATTTAACAACCTTAAAATAAACACCAAAATTAAGGGACGATTGCACTCTAGCGGTGCTATTTTTATGAGTAAAAAACTTAAATTATGCCTTTAGACGGACTGACTAACTGCATTCAAAAACAAATTAACTTTGCCATCCATGAGGGCTGTAGGACGTGAAAAGCGTTTTACAACCTTAAAATAAACACCAAATTAAGCGATGATTACCCTCTAACGGTGCTATTTTAGGAGTAAAATCTGAAATTATGCCGTTAGATCGACTGACTAACAGGCTTTCTAGCTGCATTAAAAAAAAATGAACTTTGCCATCCTTGAGGGCTGTAGGACGTGAAAAACGTTTTACAGCCTTAAAATAAACACCAAAATTAAGAGACGATTGCCCTCTAACGGTGCTATTTTTATGAGTAAAATCTGAAATTATGCCGTTAGACCGACTGACTAACAGGCTTTCTAGATGCATTCAAAAAATTCACTTTGCCATTCTTGAGGGACGTGAAAAGAGTTTTACAACCTTAAAATAAACACAAAAATTAAGTTACTATTGCCCTCTAAGGGTGATATTTTTAGGAGTAAAAATCTGGTATTATGTCGTTAGATGGACTGACTAACGGGCCTTCTAACAGCATTAAAAAACAAATTAACTTTGCCATCCTAGAGGACTGTAGGAGGTGAAAAGCGTTTTACAACCTTAAAATAAACACCAAAATTAAGAGACGATTGCCCTCTAACGATGCTATTTTTATGAGTAAAATCTGAAATTATGCCGTTAGACCGACTGACTAACAGGCTTTCTAGCTGCATTAAAAAAAATTAACTTTGCCATCCTTGATGTAGGACGTGAAAAGCGTTTTACAACCTTAAAATAAACACCAAAATTAAGAGACGATTGCCCTCTAACGGTGCTATTTTTAGGAGTAAAAATCTGATATTATGTTGGTAGATGGACTAACTACGGGCTTTCTAACTGCATTCAAAAACAAATTCACTTTGCCATCCTAGAGGGTTGTAGGACGTGAAAAGCGTTTTACAATCTTAAAATAAACAAAAAATTAAGGAACGATTGATGGACTGACTAACAGGCTTTCTAGCTGCATTCAAAAAAAATTAACTTTGCCATCCTTGAGGTAGGACGTGAAAAGCGTTTTACAACCTTAAAATAAACACGAAAATTAAGAGACGATTGCCCTCTAACGGTGCTATTTTTAGGAGTAAAAATCTGATATTCTGTTGGTAGATGGACTGATTACGGGCTTTCTAACTGCATTCAAAAACAAATTTACTTTGCCATCCTAGTGGATTGTAGGACGTGAAAAGCGTTTAACAATCTTAAAATAAACAACAAAATTAAGAAACGATTGATGGACTGACTAACAGGCTTTCTAGCTGCATTCAAATAAATTAACTTTGCCATCCTTGAGGTAGGACGTGAAAAGCGTTTTACAACCTTAAAATAAACACCAAATTTAAGCGATGATTACCCTCTAACGGTGATATTTTAGGAGTAAAATTATGCCGTTAGATCGATTGACTAACAGGCTTTCTAGCTGCATTCAAAAAAAATTAACTTTGCCATCCTTGAGGTAGGACATAAAAAGCGTTTTACAACCTTAAAATAAACACCAAAATTAAGAGACGATTGCCCTCTAACGGTGCTATTTTTAGGAGTAAAAATCTGATATTATGTTGGTAGATGGACTGACTACAGGCTTTCTAACTGCATTCAAAAACAAATTTACTTTGCCCTCCTTGAGGTCTGTAGGACGTGAAAAGCGTTTTTTACAACCTTAAAATAAACACCGAAATCAAGAGACGATTGCACTCTAACGGTGCTATTTTTAGGAGTAAAAATCTGAAATTTTGTTGTTAGATGGACTGACTACGGGCTTTCTAACTGCAAAAACAAATTAACTTTGCCATCCTACAAACATTTACAGTCTTAAAATAAACACTAAAATTTAGGGACGATTGCCCTCTAACGGTGCTATTTTTAGGAGTAATAACCTGAAATTATGCCATTAGATGGACTGCCTAACGGGCTTTCTAACTGTATTCAAAAAAAATAACTTTGCCATCCTTGAGGGCTGTAGGACGTGAAAAGCGTTTTACAACCTTAAATGAACACCAAAATTAAGGGACGATTGCCCTCTAACGGTGCTATATTTAGTAGTAAAAATCTGAAACAAAACTAAGTAACGATTGCCCTCTAACGGTGCTATTTTTAGGAGTAAAAATTTAAAATTATGTTGCTATGACAACGGGCAGAAAGCCCGTTGGCAAAACTAATTTCTTTTTGAATGCAGATACAAAAACTGCATTCAAAAACAAGTTAACTTTGCCATCCAAGAGGGCTGTAGGACGTGAAAAGCGTTTTGTACAACTGTGGGGGACCACATACAATCAGTTTAAGTATCAATTTAATATACGAGTGTCCATTACACGTGATCAACGCATACAAACACATTTAAAATCTACTAAAGTGATCCAGTAATCGCATTTTCATTAACTCATTCGACCAAAGTGCAACGAAACCAAGTAAACCTATTAGTTAGTTAGCTTAACCACCAAGCAACCATCAATAAAATTGACAATAGTGTCAACATACTTCCATGCCTCAAATACCACCAAAGTCCACAAAGCACCTAACAACATAGTGAACATCAAAAATAATTCCACGATTTCTTCAACGCAAGAAAACCAGCTACAACATTTCCACCTGAACTACCAACCCAAAACATCGGACCAGCACAACCACAACAACACGTTACCAAATCTTAAACCACAAATTCAAACAGAACTCTGTCGATCTAGGATCTAGCTTTATCGCTCTCCTAGATCGTCCCCTTACATTTACATCATAAAGGTAATCCATAATCTACTTTATATCACCTGCCCTTCACTCAATAAAATCAAAAGATAAGTATATACCCAAATCAATAAATTTTGTTTTTGTAAAGATCGTTCAATACTTTAAAATAGTGATTTAATATATTCCTTAGCTAAATCAATCAAAATCTACGCTGAAAAATTAACGAGAAGATTAACCATTATGCTGTGCACAACATCATGGGATCATTTATAGCAACAACTTCTATGTAAAACGGTGAGTCCAACATTTCTTTATTATCCATTTTAAACATTTGAACGAACTCATAGGTTAGATTTTTTTTTTTATATAAAGTTCTTGTATTGAACATTTTTGATTTTCTTTTTGTCACTTTGAGTGATAGTTTTTTGAGTGATAGTTTTTTTATTGAGCGATTTTTTTTTATATATTTGATTCGAGTGGTTTGGATAGTGTTGTTGACCAAGGAGCCTAAATATATGCAATGAAAATATACTGCTAATACATACTCCTTTTTAATACATTTTTACTTTTTTGAATTAATTACCTGGGGGTGTTGGCTATTGAAATTGTTCAACTAAGAAGATTGAAAAACTATTTATATTAACGTAAATTGTTAAAGGATGAATTCCTAAGAGCTTTAACAATGTTTATTTTGAATTGTTTGATATATTTTTTGTTGACAAATAGATAATATTTTATATCAGAACATATGATTTCTTTTGGATTTTTTTTGTTTTCGTGGTGACTACTATTCATATGAAATGAATTTACCCTAAATTTGTGTTGTGTCAGTGGGAAGAGAAGTGTAGAGAAGTGTGTACATGGACGATAATGTGAGCAAACCTTTTTAGATTGCTCACCTTTGAGTAAGGGGTCATCGTAAGTATACGAGTGGAGCGATGACCAAGGATGTCTCTACTCTTTTAAGGTATAGTGGACAGTGGGGAGGGTTACACTCAAGGGAATCTCATCCATCTTCTGGTTCCCTAACATTTTGGGATTTGTTATTAATTTTTGTTAGTTCAAGTTTTTTATGGGTCGTTTTTTTTTTGTTTATAGCCTTAGGCATGAAAAAAATGTACGGTAGTTCAGTGGCTTGTGCAAGAACCCCCCCATCCGACGAGCTAGTACGCGCTTATGCAAGCATGCCTATCCGCACTCTGTCTACTGAACAACCTATCAAACAACCCCTGATTTTCTTCAAGATTTCCTGTGATCCTGGGAATTGCTGAGGACACATAACACCGTTAAATGTTTGTTTGATAGGACCAACTTCCGTTACACAACCTTAAAATAAACACCGAAATCAAGAGACGATTGCACTCTAACGGTGCTATTTTTAGGAGTAAAAATCTGAAATTTTGTTGTAAGATGGACTGACTACGGGCTTTCTAACTGCATTCAAAAAAAATAACTTTGCCATCCTTGAGGGCTGTAGGACGTGAAAAGCGTTTTACAACCTTAAATGAACACCAAAATTAAGGGACGATTGCCCTATAACGGTGCAATTTTTAGGAGTACAATTCTGGTATTATGCCGTTAGATGGACTGACTACAGGCTTTCTAACTGCATTTAAAAAAAATTAACTTTGCCACTCTTAAGGGCTTTAGGACGTGAAAAGCGTTTTTTACAACCTTAAAATAAACACCGAAATTAAGAGACGATTGCACTCTAACTGACTGAATGCAGTTAAAAAGCCTGTATTTTAACTGCATTCAAAAACAAATTAACTTTGCCATCCTAGAGGGCTGTAGGACGTGAAAAGCGTTTTTTACAACCTTAAAATAAACACCAAGATTAAGGGATGATTGCCCTATAACGGTGCAATTTTTAGGAGTACAATTCTGGTATTATGCCGTTAGATGGACTGACTACGGGCTTTCTAACTGCATTTTAAAAAAATTAACTTTGCCACCCTTAAGGGCTTTAGGACGTGAAAAGCGTTTTTTACAACCTTAAAATAAACACCGAAATTAAGAGACGATTGCACTCTAACTGACTGAATGCAGTTAAAAAGCCTGTATTTTAACTGCATTCAAAAACAAATTAACTTTGCCATCCTAGAGGGCTGTAGGACGTGAAAAGCGTTTTTTACAACCTTAAAATAAACACCAAGATTAAGGGATGATTGCCCTATAACGGTGCAATTTTTAGGAGTACAATTCTGGTATTATGCCGTTAGATGGACTGACTACGGGCTTTATAACTGCATTTAAAAAAAATTAACTTTGCCATCCTTGAGGGCTGTAGGACGTGAAAAGCGTTTTACAACCTTAAATAAACACCAAGATTAAGGGATGATTGCCCTCTAACGGTGCTATTTTTAGGAGTAAATATCTGAATCAAAATTAAGCGACGATTGCCCTCTAACGGTGCTGTTTTTAGGAGTAAAAATCAAAAATTATGTTGCTATGATTACGGGCATTTTAACTGCATTCAAAAACTAATTAACTTTGCCATCCTTGAGTGCTGTAGGACGTGAAAAGCATTTAACAACCTTAAAATAAACACCAAAATTAAGGGACGATTGCACTCTAGCGGTGCTATTTTTATGAGTAAAAAACTTATATTATGCCTTTAGACGGACTGACTAACTGCATTCAATTACCAAATTAACTTTGCCATCCATGAGGGCTGTAGGACGTGAAAAGCGTTTTACAACCTGAAAATAAACACCAAATTAAGCGATGATTACCCTCTAACGGTGCTATTTTAGGAGTAAAATCTGAAATTATGCCGTTAGATCGACTGACTAACAGGCTTTCTAGCTGCATTAAAAGAAAATTAACTTTGCCATCCTTGAGGGCTGTAGGACGTGAAAAACGTTTTACAGCCTTAAAATAAACACCAAAATTAAGAGACGATTGCCCTCTAACGGTGCTATTTTTATGAGTAAAATCTGAAATTATGCCGTTAGACCGACTGACTAACAGGCTTTCTAGATGCATTCAAAAAATTCACTTTGCCATTCTTGAGGGACGTGAAAAGCGTTTTACAACCTTAAAATAAACACCAAAATTGAGTTACTATTGCCCTCTAAGGGTGATATTTTTAGGAGTAAAAATCTGGTATTATGTCGTTAAATGGACTGACTAACGGGCTTTCTAACAGCATTAAAAAACAAATTAACTTTGCCATCCTAGAGGACTGTAGGAGGTGAAAAGCGTTTTACAACCTTAAAATAAACACCAAAATTTTAAATTTTAAATTTAAATTTTATATTTTTACGAGTAAAAATCTGAAATCATGTTGTTTGATGGACTGACTAACAGGCTTTCTAACTGCATTAAAAAGCAATTTGACTTTGCCATTCTTGAGGGCTGTAGGACGTGAAAAGCGTTTCACAACCTTAAAATAAACAAAATTAAGGGACGATTACCCTCTAACGGTGCTATTTTGAGGAGTAAAAATCTGAAATTATGTTGTTAGGTGGACTGACTAACGGGCTTTCTAACTGCATTAAAAAAAAATTAACTTTGTCATCCTTGAGGGCTGTAGGACGTGAAAAGCGTTTCACAAACTTAAAATAAACAAAATTAAGGGACGATTACCCTCTAACGGTGCTATTTTGAGGAGTAAAAATCTGAAATTATGTTGTTAGGTGGACTGACTAACGGGCTTTCTAACTGCATTCAAAAAAAATTAACTTTGCCATCCTTGAGGGCTGTAGGACGTGAAAAACGTTTTACAAACTAAAATAAACAATAAAATTAGGGACGATTGCCCTCTAACGGTGCTATTTTTAGGAGTAAAAACCTGAAATTATGTTGTTAGATGGACTGACTAACTGCATTCAAAAACAATTTAACTTTGCCATCCATGAGGGCTGTAGGACGTGAAAAGCGTTTTACAACCTTAAAATAAACACCAAACTTAAGCGATGATTACTCTCTAACGAGAAAAACGTTTTACAGCCTTAAAATAAACACCAAAATTAAGAGACGATTGCCCTCTAACGGTGCTATTTTTATGAGTAAAATCTGAAATTATGCCGTTAGATCGACTGACTAACAGGCTTTCTAGATGCATTAAAAAAATTCACTTTGCCATTCTTGAGGGACGTGAAAAGCGTTTTACAACCTTAAAATAAACACCAAAATGAAGTTACTATTGCCCTCTAAGGGTGATATTCTTCGGAGTAAAAATCTGGTATTATGTCGTTAGATGGACTGACTAACGGGCTTTCTAACAGCATTAAAAAACAAATTAACTTTGCCATCCTAGAGGACTGTAGGAGGTGAAAAGCGTTTTACAACCTTAAAATAAACACCAAAATTTTAAATTTTAAATTTAAATTTTAAATTTTTACGAGCAAAAATCTGAAATTATGTTGTTAGATAGGCTGACTAACAGGCTTTCTAACTGCATTCAAAAGCAATTTGACTTTGCCATTCTTGAGGGCTGTAGGATGTGAAAAACGGTTTACAACCTTAAATTAAGCTCCAAAATTAAGGGACGATTGCCCTCTGACGGTGCTATTTTTAGGAGAAAAATCTGAAATTATGCCGTTATATAGGCTGATTAACGGGGTTTCTAACTGTATTAAAAAAAATAACTTTGCCATCCTTGAGGGCTGTTGGACGTAAAAAACGTTTTACAACCTAAAATAAACACTAAAATTAAGCGGCGATTGCCCTCTATCGATGCTATTTTGAGGAGTAATCTGAAATTATGTTGTTAGGTAGACTGACTAACGGGCTTTCTAACAGCATTAAAAAACAAATTAACTTTGCCATCCTAGAGGACTGTAGGAGGTGAAAAGCGTTTTACAACCTTAAAATAAACACAAAAATTTTAAATTTTAAATTTAAATTTTAAATTTTTACGAGTAAAAATCTGAAATTATGTTGTTAGATGGACTGACTAACAGGCTTTCTAACTGCATTCAAAAGCAATTTGACTTTTCCATTCTTGAGGGCTGTAGGACGTGAAAAGCGTTTCACAACCTTAAAATAAACAAAATTAAGGGACGATTACCCTCTAACGGTGCTATTTTGAGGAGTAAAAATCTGAAATTATGTTGTTAGGTGGACTGACTAACGGGCTTTCTAACTGCATTAAAAAAAATTAACTTTGCCATCCTTGAGGGCTGTAGGACGTGAATAGCGTTTCACAACCTTAAAATAAACAAAATTAAGGGACGATTACCCACTAACGGTGCTATTTTGAGGAGTAAAAATCTGAAATTATGTTGTTAGGTGGACTGACTAACGGGCTTTCTAACTGCATTCAAAAAAAATTAACTTTGCCATCCTTGAGGGCTGTAGGACGTGAAAAACGTTTTACAAACTAAAATAAACACCAAAATTAGGGACGATTGCCCTTTAACGGTGCTATTTTTAGGAGTAAAAACCTGAAATTATGTTGTTAGACGGACTGACTAACTGCATTCAAAAACAATTTAACTTTGCCATCCATGAGGGCTGTAGGACGTGAAAAGCGTTTTACAACCTTAAAATAAACACCAAACTTAAGCGATGATAACCCTCTAACGGTGCTATTTTAGGAGTAAAATCTGAAATTATGCCGTTAGATCGACTGACTAACAGGCTTTCTAGCTGCATTCAAAAAAAATTAACTTTGCCATCCTTGAGGGCTGTAGGACGTGAAAAACGTTTTACAGCCTTAAAATAAACACCAAAATTAAGAGACGATTGCCCTCTAACGGTGCTATTTTTATGAGTAAAATCTGAAATAATGCCGTTAGATTGACTGACTAACAGGCTTTCTAGATGCATTAAAAAAATTCACTTAGCCATTCTTGAGGGACGTGAAAAGCGTTTTACAACCTTAAAATAAACATCAAAATTAAGTTACTATTGCCCTCTAAGGGTGATATTTTTAGGAGTAAAAATCTGGTATTATGTCGTTAGATGGACTGACTAACGGGCTTTCTAACAGCATTAAAAAACAAATTAACTTTGCCATCCTAGAGGACTGTAGGAGGTGAAAAGCGTTTTACAACCTTAAAATAAACACCAAAATTTTAAATTTTAAATTTAAATTTTAAATTTTTACGAGTAAAAATCTGAAATTATGTTGTTAGGTGGACTGACTAACGGGCTTTCTAACTGCATTCAAAAGCAATTTGACTTTGCCATTCTTGAGGGCTGTAGGATGTGAAAAGCAGTTTACAACCTTAAATTAAGCTCCAAAATTAAGGGACGATTGCCCTCTAACGGTGCTATTTTTAGGAGAAAAATCTGAAATTATGCCGTTATATAGGCTGATTAACGGGGTTTCTAACTGTATTAAAAAAAAATAACTTTGCCATCCTTGAGGGCTGTTGGACGTAAAAAACATTTTACAACCTAAAATAAACACTAAAATTAAGCGGCGATTGCCCTCTATCGGTGCTATTTTGAGGAGTAATCTGAAATTATGTTGTTAGGTTTACTGACTAACGGGCTTTCTAACTGCATTCAAAAACAAATTAACATTGCCATCCTTGGGGGCTGTAGCACGTGAAAAACGTTTTACAACCTAAAATAAACACCAAAATTAAGGGACGATTGCCCTCTAACGGTGCTATTTTTAGGAGTAAAAACCTGAAATTATGCCGTTAGATGAACTGACTAACGGGCTTTCTAACTGCATTCAAAAAAAATTAACTTTGCCATCCTTGAGGGCTGTAGGACGTGAAAAACGTTTTACAAACTAAAATAAACACCAAAATTAAGGGACGATTGCCCTCTAACGGTGCTATTTTTAGGAGTAAAAACCTGAAATTATGTTGTTAGATGGACTGACTAACTGCATTCAAAAACAAATTAACTTTGCCATCCATGAGGGCTGTAGGACGTGAAAAGCGTTTTACAACCTTAAAATAAACACCAAACTTAAGCGATGATTACCCTCTAACGGTGCTATTTTAGGAGTAAAATCTGAAATTATGCTTTTAGATCGACTGACTAACAGGCTTTCTAGCTGCATTAAAAAAAAATTAACTTTGCCATCCTTGAGGGCTGTAGGACGTGAAAAACGTTTTACAGCCTTAAAATAAACACCAAAATTAAGAGACGATTGCCCTCTAACGGTGCTATTTTTATGAGTAAAATCTGAAATTATGCCGTTAGATCGACTGACTAACAGGCTTTTTTAGATGCATTAAAAAAATTCACTTTGCCATTCTTGACGGACGTGAAAAGCGTTTTACAACCTTAAAATAAACACCAAATTAAGTTACTATTGCCCTCTAAGGGTGATATTTTTAGGAGTAAAAATCTGGTATTATGTCGTTAGATGGACTGACTAACGGGCTTTCTAACAGCATTAAAAAACAAATTAACTTTGCCATCCTAGAGGACTGTAGGAGGTGAAAAGCGTTTTACAACCTTAAAATAAACACCAAAATTTTAAATTTTAAATTTAAATTTTAAATTTTTACAAGTAAAAATCTGAAATTATGTTGTTAGGTGGACTGACTAACGGGCTTTCTAACTGCATTCAAAAGCAATTTGACTTTGCCATTCTTGAGGGCTGTAGGATGTGAAAAGCAGTTTACAACCTTAAATTAAGCTCCAAAATTAAGGGACGATTGCCCTCTAACGGTGCTATTTTTAGGAGAAAAATCTGAAATTATGCCGTTATATAGGCTGATTAACGGGGTTTCTAACTGTATTAAAAAAAAATAACTTTGCCATCCTTGAGGGCTGTTGGACGTAAAAAACGTTTTACAACCTAAACTAAACACTAAAATTAAGCGGCGATTGCCCTCTATCGGTGCTATTTTGAGGAGTAATCTGAAATTATGTTGTTAGGTTTACTGACTAACGGGCTTTCTAACTACATTCAAAAACAAATTAACATTGCCATCCTTGGGGGCTGTAGCACGTGAAAAACGTTTTACAACCTAAAATAAACACCAAAATTAAGGGACGATTGCCCTCTAACGGTGCTATTTTTAGGAGTAAAAACCTGAAATTATGCCGTTAGATGAATTGACTAACGGGCTTTCTAACTGCATTCAAAAAAAATTAACTTTGCCATCCTTGAGGGCTGTAGGACGTGAAAAAACGTTTTACAAACTAAAATAAACACCAAAATTAAGGGACGATTGCCCTCTAACGGTGCTATTTTTAGGAGTAAAAACCTGAAATTATGTTGTTAGATGGACTGACTAACTGCATTCAAAAACAAATTAACTTTGCCATCCATGAGGGCTGTAGGACGTGAAAAGCGTTTTACAACCTTAAAATAAACACCAAACTTAAGCGATGATTACCCTCTAACGGTGCTATTTTAGGAGTAAAATCTGAAATTATGCTTTTAGATCGACTGACTAACAGGCTTTCTAGCTGCATTAAAAAAAAATTAACTTCGCCATCCTTGAGGGCTGTAGGACGTGAAAAACGTTTTACAGCCTTAAAATAAACACCAAAATTAAGAGACGAATGCCCTCTAACGGTGCTATTTTTATGAGTAAAATCTGAAATTATGCCGTTAGATCGACTGACTAACAGGCTTTCTAGACGCATTAAAAAAATTCACTTTGCCGTTCTTGACGGACGTGAAAAGCGTTTTACAACCTTAAAATAAACACCAAATTAAGTTACTATTGCCCTCTAAGGGTGATATTTTTAGGAGTAAAAATCTGGTATTATGTCGTTAGATGGACTGACTAACAGGCTTTCTAACAGCATTAAAAAACAAATTAACTTTGCCATCCTAGAGGACTGTAGGACGTGAAAAAGCGTTTTACAACCTTAAAATAAACACCAAAATTTTAAATTTTAAATTTTTACGAGTAAAAATCTGAAATTATGTTGTTAGATGGACTGACTAACAGGCTTTCTAACTGCATTTAAAAGCAATTTAACTTTGCCATTCTTGAGGGCTGTAGGATGTGAAAAGCGGTAGGAGTAAAAATCTGAAATTATGCCGTTAGATAGGCTGACTAACGGGCTTTCTAACTGCATTCAACAAAAAATTAAATTTGTCATCCTTGAGGGCTGTAGGTCGTGAAAAACGTTTTACAACCTAAAATAATCACCAAAATTAAGGGACGATTGCCCTCTATCGGTGCTAGTTTTAGGAGTAAAAATCTAAAATTATGTTGTTAGATGGACTGACTAACAGGCTTTCTAACAGCATTAAAAAACAAATTAACTTTGCCATCCTAGAGGACTGTAGGACGTGAAAAAGCGTTTTACAACCTTAAAATAAACACCAAAATTTTAAATTTTAAATTTTTACGAGTAAAAATCTGAAATTATGTTGTTAGATGGACTGACTAACAGGCTTTCTAATTGCATTTAAAAGCAATTTAACTTTGCCATTCTTGAGGGCTGTAGGATGTGAAAAGCGGTAGGAGTAAAAATCTGAAATTATGCCGTTAGATAGGCTGACTAACGGGCTTTCTAACTGCATTCAACAAAAAATTAAATTTGTCATCCTTGAGGGCTGTAGGTCGTGAAAAACGTTTTACAACCTAAAATAATCACCAAAATTAAGAGACGATTGCCCTCTAACGGTGCTGTTTTTAGGAGTAAAAATCAAAAATTATGTTGCTATGATTACGGGCTTTCTAACTGCATTCAAAAACTAATTAACTTTGCCATCCTAGAGGGCTGTAGGACGTGAAAAACGTTTTACAACCTAAAATAATCACCAAAATTAAGGGACGATTGCCCTCTAACGGTGCTATTTTTAGGAGTAAAAACCTGAAATTATGCCGTTAGATGAACTGACTAATGCCGTTAGATGAACTGAATGCTAGAAAGCTGCATTTAGAAAAAATTAAGTTTGCTATCCTTGAGGGCTGTAGGAAGTGAAAAGCGTTTTACAACCTTAAAATAAACACCTAAATTAAGGGACGATTGCCCTCTATCGGTGCTAGTTTTAGGAGTAAAAATCTAAAATTATGTTGTTAGATGGACTGACTAACAGGCTTTCTTACTGCATTCAAAAGCAATTGAACTTTGCCATCCTTGAGATCTGTAGGACGTGAAAAACGTTTTACAACTTTAAAATAAACACCATATTTAAGGGACGATTGCGCTCTAAGGGTGCTATTTTTAGGAGTAAAAATCTGAAATTATGCCGTTAGATAGGCTGACTAACGGGCTTTCTAACTGCATTCAACTAAAAATTAAATTTGCCATCCTTGAGGGCTGTAGGTCGTGAAAAACGTTTTACAACCAAAAATAAATACAAAAATTAAGGGACGATTGCCCTCTATCGGTGCTATTTGGAGGAGTAAAAATCTGAAATTATGCCGTTAGATGGACTGACTAACGGGCTTTCTAACTGCATTTAAAAAAAATTAACTTTGTTACCCTTGAGGGCTTTAGGACGCGAAAAGCGTTAAAATAAACACCGAAATTAAGAGACGATTGCCCTCTAACGGTGCTATTTTTAGGAGTACAATTCTGGTATTATGCCGTTAGATGGACTGACTACGGGCTTTCTAACTGCATTCAAAAAAAATTAACTTTGGCATCCTTGAGGGCTGTAGGACGTGAAAAGCGTTTTACAACCTTAAATAAACACCAAGATTAAGGGATCATTGCCCTCTAACGGTGCTATTTTTAGGAGTAAAAATCTGAATTAAAATTAAGCGACGATTGCCCTCTAACGGTGCTGTTTTTAGGAGTAAAAATCAAAAATTATGTTGCTATGATTACGGGCTTTTTAACTGCATTCAAAAACTAATTAACTTTGCCATCCTAGAGGACTGTAGGAGGTGAAAAGCGTTTTACAACCTTAAAATAAACACAAAAATTTTAAATTTTAAATTTTAATTTTAATTTTTTACGAGTAAAAATCTGAAATTATGTTGTTAGATGGACTGACTAACAGGCTTTCTAACTGCATTCAAAAGCAATTTGACTTTGCCATTCTTGAGGGCTGTAGGACGTGAAAAGCGTCTCACAACCTTAAAATAAACAAAATTAAGTGACGATTACCCTCTAACGGTGCTATTTTGAGGAGTAAAAATCTGAAATTATGTTGTTAGGTGGACTGACTAACGGGCTTTCTAACTGCATTCAAAAAAAATTAACTTTGCCATCCTTGAGGGCTGTAGGACGTGAAAAGCGTTTCACAACCTTAAAATAAACAAAATTATGGTACGATTACCCTCTAACGGTGCTATTTTGTGGAGTAAAAATCTGAAATTATGTTGTAAAGTGGACTGACTAACGGGCTTTCTAACTGCATAAAAAAAAATTAGCTTTGCCATCCTTGAGGGCTGTAGGACGTGAAAAACGTTTTACAAACTAAAATAAACACCAAAATTAGGGACGATTGTCCACTAACGGTGCTATTTTTAGGAGTAAAAACCTGAAATTATGTTGTTAGATGGACTGACTAACTGCATTCAAAAACAAATTAACTTTGCCATCCATGAGGGCTGTAGGACGTGAAAAGCGTTTTACAACCTTAAAATAAACACCAAACTTAAGCGATGATTACCCTCTAACGGTGCTATTTTAGGAGTAAAATCTGAAATTATGCCGTTAGATCGACTGACTAACAGGCTTTCTAGCTGCATTCAAAAAAAATTAACTTTGCCATCCTTGAGGGCTGTAGGACGTGAAAAAAGTTTTACAGCCTTAAAATAAACACCAAAATTAAGAGACGATTGCCCTCTAACGGTGCTATTTTTATGAGTAAAATCTGAAATTATGCCGTTAGATCGACTGACTAACAGGCTTTCTAGATGCATTAAAAAAATTCACTTTGCCATTCTTGAGGGACGTGAAAAGCGTTTTACAACCTTAAAATAAACACCAAAATTAAGTTACTATTGCCCTCTAAGGGTGATATTTTTAGGAGTAAAAATCTGGTGTTATGTCGTTAGATGGACTGACTAACGGGCTTTCTAACAGCATTAAAAAACAAATTAACTTTGCCATCCTAGAGGACTGTAGGACGTGAAAAGCGTTTTACAACCTTAAAATAAACACCAAAATATTAAACTTTAAATTTTTACGAGTAAAAATCTGAAATTATGTTGTTAGATGGACTGACTAACAGGCTTTCTAACTGAATTCAAAAGCAATTTAACTTTGCCATTCTTGAGGGCTGTAGGATGTGAAAAGCGGTTTACAACCTTAAAATAAGCTCCAAAATAAAGGAGTAAAAATCTGAATCAAAATTAAGCGACGATTGCCCTCTAACGGTGCTGTTTTTAGGAGTAAAAATCAAAAATTATGTTGCTATGATTACGGGCTTTCTAACTGCATTCAAAAACTAATTTACTTTGCCATCCTTGAGGACTGTAGGACGTGAAAAGCGTTTCACAACCTTAAAATAAACACCAAAATTAAGGGACGATTACCCTCTAACGGTGCTATTTTGAAGTGTAAAAATCTAAAAATATTGTTGTTAGGTGGACTGACTAACGGGCTTTCTAACTGCATTCAAATACAAATTAACATTTCCATCCTTGAGGGCTGTAGGACGTGAAAAACGTTTTACAACCTAAAATAAACACCAAAATTAAGGAACGATTGTTCTCTAACGGTGCTATTTTTAGGAGTAAAAACCTGAAATTATGTTGTTAGATGGACTGACTAACTGCATTCAAAAACAAATTAACTTTGCCATCCATGAGGGCTGTAGGACCTGAAAAGCCTTTTACAACCTTAAAATAAACACCAAACTTAAGCTATGATTACCCTCTAACGGTGCTATTTTAGGAGTGAAATCTGAAATTATGCTGTTAGATCGACTGACTAACAGGCTCTCTAGCTGCATTCAAACAAAATTAACTTTGCCATCCTTGAGGGCTGTAGGACGTGAAAAACGTTTTACAACCTTAAAATAAACACCATATTTAAGGGACGATTGCCCTCTAACGGTGCTAGTTATAGGAGTAAAAATCTAAAATTATGTTGTTAGATGGACTGACTAAAAGGCTTTCTTACTGCATTCAAAAGCAATTTAACTTTGCCATCCTTGAGATCTGTAGGACGTGAAAAGCGTTTTACATTTTTAAAATAAACACCATATTTAAGGGATGATTGCGCTCTAAAGGTGCTATTTTTAGGAGTAAAAATCTGAAATTATGCCGTTAGATAGGCTGAATAACGGGCTTTCTAACTGCATTCAACAAAAAATTAAATATGTCATCCTTGAGGGCTGTAGGTCGTGAAAAACGTTTTACAACCAAAAATAAATACAAAAATTAAGGGACGATTGCCCTCTATCGGTGCTATTTGGAGGAGTAAAAATCTGAAATTATGCCGTTAGATGGACTGACTAACGGGCTTTCTAACTGCATTTAAAAAAAATTAACTTTGCCACCCTTGAGGGCTTTAGGAAGTGAAAAGCGTTTTACAACCTTAAAATAAACACCTAAATTAAGGGACGATTGCCCTCTAACGGTGCTAGTTTTAGGAGTAAAAATCTAAAATTATGTTGTTAGATGGACTGACTAAAAGGCTTTCTTACTGCATTCAAAAGCAATTTAACTTTGCCATCCTTGAGATCTGTAGGACGTGAAAAGCGTTTTACATTTTTAAAATAAACACCATATTTAAGGGACGATTGCGCTCTAAAAGTGCTATTTTTAAGAGTAAAAATCTGAAATTATGCCGTTAGAGAGGCTGACTAACGGGCTTTCTAACTGCATTCAACAAAAAATTAAATTTGTCATCCTTGAGGGCTGTAGGTCGTGCAAAACGTTTTACATTTTTAAAATAAACACCATATTTAAGGGACGATTGCGCTCTAAGGGTGCTATTTTTAGGAGTAAAAATCTAAAATTATGTTGTTAGATGGACTGACTAAAAGGCTTTCTTACTGCATTCAAAAGCAATTTAACTTTGCCATCCTTGAGATCTGTAGGACGTGAAAAGCGTTTTACATTTTTAAAATAAACACCATATTTAAGGGACGATTGCGCTCTAAAAGTGCTATTTTTAAGAGTAAAAATCTGAAATTATGCCGTTAGAGAGGCTGAATAACGGGCTTTCTAACTGCATTCAACAAAAAATTAAATTTGTCATCCTTGAGGGCTGTAGGTCGTGAAAAACGTTTTACAACCAAAAATAAATACAAAAATTAAGGGACGATTGCCCTCTATCGGTGCTATTTTAATGAGTAAAAATCTGAAATTATGCCTTTAGACGGACTGACTAATAGGCTTTTTAGCTGCATTAAAAGAAAATTAACTTTGCCATCCTTGAGGGCTGTAGGACGTGAAAAGCGTTTCACAACCTTAAAATAAACAAAATTAAGGGACGATTACCCTCTAGCGGTGCTATTTTGAGGAGTAAAAATCTGAAATTATGTTGTTAGGTGGACTGACTAACGGGCTTTCTAGCTGCATTTAGAAAAAATTAAGTTTGCCATCCTTGAGGGCTGTAGGAAGTGAAAAGCGTTTTACAACCTTAAAATAAACTCCTAAATTAAGAGACGATTGCCCTCTAACGGTGCTAGTTTTAGGAGTAAAAATCTAAAATTATGTTGTTAGATGGACTGACTAAAAGGCTTTCTTACTGCATTCAAAAGCAATTTAACTTTGCCATCCTTGAGATCTGTAGGACGTGAAAAGCGTTTTACATTTTTAAAATAAACACCAAAATTAAGGGACGATTGCCGTCTAACGGTGCTATTTTTAGGAGTAAAAATCTGAATCAAAATTAAGCGACGATTGCCCTCTAACGGTGCTGTTTTTAGGAGTAAAAATCAAAAATTATGTTGCTATGATTACGGGCTTTCTAACTGCATTCAAAAACTAATTTACTTTGCCATCCTTGAGGACTGTAGGACGCGAAAAGCGTTTCACAACCTTAAAATAAACACCAAAATTAAGGGACGATTACCCTCTAACGGTGCTGTTTTGAAGTGTAAAAATCTAAAAATATTGTTGTAGGTGGACTGACTAACGGGCTTTCTAACTGCATTCAAATACAAATTAACATTTCCATCCTTGAGGGCTGTAGGACGTGAAAACCGTTTTACAACCTAAAATAAACACCAAAATTAAGGAACGATTGCCCTCTAACGGTGCTATTTTTAGGAGTAAAAACTGGAAATTATGTTGTTAGATGGACTGACTAACTGCATTCAAAAACAAATGAACTTTGCCATCCATGAGGGCTGTAGGACCTGAAAAGCCTTTTACAACCTTAAAATAAACACCAAACTTAAGCTATGAATACCCTCTAACGGTGCTATTTTAGGAGTAAAATCTGAAATTATGCCGTTAGATCGACTGACTAACAGGCTCTCTAGCTGCATTCAAACAAAATTAACTTTGCCATCCTTGAGGGCTGTAGGACGTGAAAAACGTTTTACAACCTTAAAATAAACACCATATTTAACGGACGATTGCGCTCTAAGGGTGCTATTTTTATGAGTAAAAATCTGAAATTATGCCTTTAGACGGACTGACTAACAGGCTTTTTAGCTGCATTAAAAGAAAATTAACTTTGCCATCCTTGAGGGCTGTAGGACGTGAAAAGCGTTTCACAACCTTAAAATAAACAAAATTAAGGGACGATTACCGCTATTTTGAGGAATAAAAATCTGAAATTATGTTGTTAGGTGGACTGACTAACGGGCTTTCTAACTGCATTCAAAAAAAATTAACTTTGCCATCCTTGAGGGCTGTAGGACGTGAAAAACGTTTTACAAACTAAAATAAACACCAAAATTAAGGGACGATTGCCCTCTAACGGTGCTATTTTTAGGAGTAAAAACCTGAAATTATGTTGTAAAACAAATTAACTTTGCCATCCATGAGGGCTGTAGGACCTGAAAGGCCTTTTACAACCTTAAAATAAACACCAAACTTAAGCTATGATTACCCTCTAACGGTGCTATTTTAGGAGTAAAATCTGAAATTATGCTGTTAGATCGACTGACTAACAGGCTCTCTAGCTGCATTCAAACAAAATTAACTTTGCCATCCTTGAGGGCTGTAGGACGTGAAAAACGTTTTACAACCTTAAAATAAACACCATATTTAAGGGACGATTGCGCTCTAAGGGTGCTATTTTTATAAGTAAAAATCTGAAATTATGCCTTTAGACGGACTGACTAACAGGCTTTTTAGCTGCATTAAAAGAAAATTAACATTGCCATCCTTGAGGGCTGTAGGACGTGCAAAGCGTTTCACAACCTTAAAATAAACAAAATTAAGGGACGATTACCCTCTAACGGTGCTATTTTGAGGAGTAAAAATCTGAAATTATGTTGTTAGGTGGACTGACTAACGGGCTTTCTAACTGCATTCAAAAAAAATTAACTTTGCCATCCTTGAGGGCTGTAGGACGTGAAAAACGTTTTACAAACTAAAATAAACACCAGAATTAAGGGACGATTGCCCTCTAACGGTGCTATTTTTAGGAGTAAAAACCTGAAATTATGTTGTTAGATGGACTGACCAACTGCATTCAAAAACAAATTAACTTTGCCATCCATGAGGGCTGTAGGACGTGAAAAGCGTTTTACAACCTTAAAATAAACACCAAACTTAAGCTATGATTACCCTCTAACGGTGCTATTTTAGGAGTAAAATCTGAAATTATGCCGTTAGATCGACTGACTAACAGGCTCTCTAGCTGCATTCAAACAAAATTAACTTTGCCATCCTTGAGGACTGTAGGAAGTGACAAACGTTTTACAACCTTAAAATAAACACCATATTTAAGGGACGGTTGCGCTCTAAGGGTGATATTTTTAGGAGTAAAAATCACGTGAAAAGCGTTTTACAATCTTAAAATAAAAACCAAAATTAAGGGACGATGGCCCTCTAACGGTGCAATTTTTAGGAGTAAAAATCTGAAATTATGTTGTTAGATGGACTGACTACGGGCTTTCTATCACCAAAATTAAGGGACGATTACCCTCTAACGGTGCTATTTTGAGGAGTAAAAATCTGAAATTATGTTGCTAGGTGGACTGACTAACGGGCTTTCTAGCTGCATTTAGAAAAAATTAAGTTTGCCATCCTTGGGGGCTGTAGGAAGTGAAAAGCGTTTTACAACCTTAAAATAAACACCTAAATTAAGGGACGATTGCCCTCTAACGGTGCTAGTTTTAGGAGTAAAAATCTAAAATTATGTTGTTAGATGGACTGACTAAAAGGCTTTCTTACTGCATTCAAAAGCAATTTAACTTTGCCATCCTTGAGATCTGTAGGACGTGAAAAGCGTTTTACATTTTTAAAACAAACACCATATTTAAGGGACGATTGCGCTCTAAAGGTGCTATTTTTAGGAGTAAAAATCTGAAATTATGCCGTTAGATAGGCTGACTAACGGGCTTTCTAAATGCATTCAACAAAAAATTAAATTTGTCATCCTTGAGGGCTGTAGGTCGTGAAAAACGTTTTACAACCAAAAATAAATACAAAAATTAAGGGACGATTGCCCTCTATCGGTGCTATTTGGAGGAGTAAAAATCTGAAATTATGCCGTTAGATGGACTGACTAACGGGCTTTCTAACTGCATTTAAAAAAATTAACTTTGCCACCCTTGAGGGCTTTAGGACGCGAAAAGCGTTTTACAACCTTAAAATAAACACCAAAATTAAGAGACGATTGCCTCTAACGGTGCTATTTTTAGGTGTAAAAATCTGAATCAAAATTAAGCGACGATTGCCCTCTAACTGTCCTGTTTTTAGGAGTAAAATTCAAAAATTATGAGCTAGAGGGCTGTAGGACGTGAAAAACGTTTTACAACCTAAAATAAACACCAAAATTAAGGGACGATTGCCCTCTAACGGTGCTATTTTTAGGAGTAAAAATCTGAATCAAAATTAAGCGACGATTGCCCTCTAACGGTGCTGTTTTTAGGAGTAAAAATCAAAAATTATGTTGCTATGATTACGGGCTTTCTAACTGCATTCAAAAACTAATTTACTTTGCCATCATTGAGGACTGTAGGACGCGAAAAGCGTTTCACAACCTTAAAATAAACACCAAAATTAAGGGACGATTACCCTCTAACGGTGCTATTTTGAAGTGTAAAAATCTAAAAATATTGTTGTTAGGTGGACTGACTAACGGGCTTTCTAACTGCATTCCAATACAAATTAACATTTCCATCCTTGAGGGCTGTAGGACGTGAAAAACGTTTTACAACCTAAAATAAACACCAAAATTAAGGAACGATTGCCCTCTAACGGTGCTATTTTTAAGAGTAAAAACCTGAAATTATGTTGTTAGATGGACTGACTAACTGCATTCAAAAACAAATTAACTTTGCCATCCATGAGGGCTATAGGACCTGAAAAGCCTTTTACAACCTTAAAATAAACACCAAACTTAAGCTATGATTAACCTCTAACGGTGCTATTTTAGGAGTAAAATCTAAAATTATGCCGTTAGATCGACTGACTAACAGGCTCTCTAGCTGCATTCAACAAAAAATTAAATTTGTCATCCTTGAGGGCTGTAGGTCGTGCAAAACGTTTTACATTTTTAAAATAAACACCATATTTAAGGGACGATTGCGCTCTAAAAGTGCTATTTTTAAGAGTAAAAATCTGAAATTATGCCGTTAGAGAGGCTGACTAACGGGCTTTCTAACTGCATTCAACAAAAAATTAAATTTGTCATCCTTGAGGGCTGTAGGTCGTGCAAAACGTTTTACATTTTTAAAATAAACACCATATTTAAGGGACGATTGCGCTCTAAGGGTGCTATTTTTAGGAGTAAAAATCTAAAATTATGTTGTTAGATGGACTGACTAAAAGGCTTTCTTACTGCATTCAAAAGCAATTTAACTTTGCCATCCTTGAGATCTGTAGGACGTGAAAAGCGTTTTACATTTTTAAAATAAACACCATATTTAAGGGACGATTGCGCTCTAAAAGTGCTATTTTTAAGAGTAAAAATCTGAAATTATGCCGTTAGAGAGGCTGAATAACGGGCTTTCTAACTGCATTCAACAAAAAATTAAATTTGTCATCCTTGAGGGCTGTAGGTCGTGAAAAACGTTTTACAACCAAAAATAAATACAAAAATTAAGGGACGATTGCCCTCTATCGGTGCTATTTTAATGAGTAAAAATCTGAAATTATGCCTTTAGACGGACTGACTAATAGGCTTTTTAGCTGCATTAAAAGAAAATTAACTTTGCCATCCTTGAGGGCTGTAGGACGTGAAAAGCGTTTCACAACCTTAAAATAAACAAAATTAAGGGACGATTACCCTCTAGCGGTGCTATTTTGAGGAGTAAAAATCTGAAATTATGTTGTTAGGTGGACTGACTAACGGGCTTTCTAGCTGCATTTAGAAAAAATTAAGTTTGCCATCCTTGAGGGCTGTAGGAAGTGAAAAGCGTTTTACAACCTTAAAATAAACTCCTAAATTAAGAGACGATTGCCCTCTAACGGTGCTAGTTTTAGGAGTAAAAATCTAAAATTATGTTGTTAGATGGACTGACTAAAAGGCTTTCTTACTGCATTCAAAAGCAATTTAACTTTGCCATCCTTGAGATCTGTAGGACGTGAAAAGCGTTTTACATTTTTAAAATAAACACCAAAATTAAGGGACGATTGCCGTCTAACGGTGCTATTTTTAGGAGTAAAAATCTGAATCAAAATTAAGCGACGATTGCCCTCTAACGGTGCTGTTTTTAGGAGTAAAAATCAAAAATTATGTTGCTATGATTACGGGCTTTCTAACTGCATTCAAAAACTAATTTACTTTGCCATCCTTGAGGACTGTAGGACGCGAAAAGCGTTTCACAACCTTAAAATAAACACCAAAATTAAGGGACGATTACCCTCTAACGGTGCTGTTTTGAAGTGTAAAAATCTAAAAATATTGTTGTTAGGTGGACTGACTAACGGGCTTTCTAACTGCATTCAAATACAAATTAACATTTCCATCCTTGAGGGCTGTAGGACGTGAAAACCGTTTTACAACCTAAAATAAACACCAAAATTAAGGAACGATTGCCCTCTAACGGTGCTATTTTTAGGAGTAAAAACTGGAAATTATGTTGTTAGATGGACTGACTAACTGCATTCAAAAACAAATGAACTTTGCCATCCATGAGGGCTGTAGGACCTGAAAAGCCTTTTACAACCTTAAAATAAACACCAAACTTAAGCTATGAATACCCTCTAACGGTGCTATTTTAGGAGTAAAATCTGAAATTATGCCGTTAGATCGACTGACTAACAGGCTCTCTAGCTGCATTCAAACAAAATTAACTTTGCCATCCTTGAGGGCTGTAGGACGTGAAAAACGTTTTACAACCTTAAAATAAACACCATATTTAACGGACGATTGCGCTCTAAGGGTGCTATTTTTATGAGTAAAAATCTGAAATTATGCCTTTAGACGGACTGACTAACAGGCTTTTTAGCTGCATTAAAAGAAAATTAACTTTGCCATCCTTGAGGGCTGTAGGACGTGAAAAGCGTTTCACAACCTTAAAATAAACAAAATTAAGGGACGATTACCGCTATTTTGAGGAATAAAAATCTGAAATTATGTTGTTAGGTGGACTGACTAACGGGCTTTCTAACTGCATTCAAAAAAAATTAACTTTGCCATCCTTGAGGGCTGTAGGACGTGAAAAACGTTTTACAAACTAAAATAAACACCAAAATTAAGGGACGATTGCCCTCTAACGGTGCTATTTTTAGGAGTAAAAACCTGAAATTATGTTGTAAAACAAATTAACTTTGCCATCCATGAGGGCTGTAGGACCTGAAAGGCCTTTTACAACCTTAAAATAAACACCAAACTTAAGCTATGATTACCCTCTAACGGTGCTATTTTAGGAGTAAAATCTGAAATTATGCTGTTAGATCGACTGACTAACAGGCTCTCTAGCTGCATTCAAACAAAATTAACTTTGCCATCCTTGAGGGCTGTAGGACGTGAAAAACGTTTTACAACCTTAAAATAAACACCATATTTAAGGGACGATTGCGCTCTAAGGGTGCTATTTTTATAAGTAAAAATCTGAAATTATGCCTTTAGACGGACTGACTAACAGGCTTTTTAGCTGCATTAAAAGAAAATTAACATTGCCATCCTTGAGGGCTGTAGGACGTGCAAAGCGTTTCACAACCTTAAAATAAACAAAATTAAGGGACGATTACCCTCTAACGGTGCTATTTTGAGGAGTAAAAATCTGAAATTATGTTGTTAGGTGGACTGACTAACGGGCTTTCTAACTGCATTCAAAAAAAATTAACTTTGCCATCCTTGAGGGCTGTAGGACGTGAAAAACGTTTTACAAACTAAAATAAACACCAGAATTAAGGGACGATTGCCCTCTAACGGTGCTATTTTTAGGAGTAAAAACCTGAAATTATGTTGTTAGATGGACTGACCAACTGCATTCAAAAACAAATTAACTTTGCCATCCATGAGGGCTGTAGGACGTGAAAAGCGTTTTACAACCTTAAAATAAACACCAAACTTAAGCTATGATTACCCTCTAACGGTGCTATTTTAGGAGTAAAATCTGAAATTATGCCGTTAGATCGACTGACTAACAGGCTCTCTAGCTGCATTCAAACAAAATTAACTTTGCCATCCTTGAGGACTGTAGGAAGTGACAAACGTTTTACAACCTTAAAATAAACACCATATTTAAGGGACGGTTGCGCTCTAAGGGTGATATTTTTAGGAGTAAAAATCACGTGAAAAGCGTTTTACAATCTTAAAATAAAAACCAAAATTAAGGGACGATGGCCCTCTAACGGTGCAATTTTTAGGAGTAAAAATCTGAAATTATGTTGTTAGATGGACTGACTACGGGCTTTCTATCACCAAAATTAAGGGACGATTACCCTCTAACGGTGCTATTTTGAGGAGTAAAAATCTGAAATTATGTTGCTAGGTGGACTGACTAACGGGCTTTCTAGCTGCATTTAGAAAAAATTAAGTTTGCCATCCTTGGGGGCTGTAGGAAGTGAAAAGCGTTTTACAACCTTAAAATAAACACCTAAATTAAGGGACGATTGCCCTCTAACGGTGCTAGTTTTAGGAGTAAAAATCTAAAATTATGTTGTTAGATGGACTGACTAAAAGGCTTTCTTACTGCATTCAAAAGCAATTTAACTTTGCCATCCTTGAGATCTGTAGGACGTGAAAAGCGTTTTACATTTTTAAAACAAACACCATATTTAAGGGACGATTGCGCTCTAAAGGTGCTATTTTTAGGAGTAAAAATCTGAAATTATGCCGTTAGATAGGCTGACTAACGGGCTTTCTAAATGCATTCAACAAAAAATTAAATTTGTCATCCTTGAGGGCTGTAGGTCGTGAAAAACGTTTTACAACCAAAAATAAATACAAAAATTAAGGGACGATTGCCCTCTATCGGTGCTATTTGGAGGAGTAAAAATCTGAAATTATGCCGTTAGATGGACTGACTAACGGGCTTTCTAACTGCATTTAAAAAAATTAACTTTGCCACCCTTGAGGGCTTTAGGACGCGAAAAGCGTTTTACAACCTTAAAATAAACACCGAAATTAAGAGACGATTGCCTCTAACGGTGCTATTTTTAGGTGTAAAAATCTGAATCAAAATTAAGCGACGATTGCCCTCTAACTGTCCTGTTTTTAGGAGTAAAATTCAAAAATTATGAGCTAGAGGGCTGTAGGACGTGAAAAACGTTTTACAACCTAAAATAAACACCAAAATTAAGGGACGATCGCCCTCTAACGGTGCTATTTTTAGGAGTAAAAATCTGAATCAAAATTAAGCGACGATTGCCCTCTAACGGTGCTGTTTTTAGGAGTAAAAATCAAAAATTATGTTGCTATGATTACGGGCTTTCTAACTGCATTCAAAAACTAATTTACTTTGCCATCATTGAGGACTGTAGGACGCGAAAAGCGTTTCACAACCTTAAAATAAACACCAAAATTAAGGGACGATTACCCTCTAACGGTGCTATTTTGAAGTGTAAAAATCTAAAAATATTGTTGTTAGGTGGACTGACTAACGGGCTTTCTAACTGCATTCCAATACAAATTAACATTTCCATCCTTGAGGGCTGTAGGACGTGAAAAACGTTTTACAACCTAAAATAAACACCAAAATTAAGGAACGATTGCCCTCTAACGGTGCTATTTTTAAGAGTAAAAACCTGAAATTATGTTGTTAGATGGACTGACTAACTGCATTCAAAAACAAATTAACTTTGCCATCCATGAGGGCTATAGGACCTGAAAAGCCTTTTACAACCTTAAAATAAACACCAAACTTAAGCTATGATTAACCTCTAACGGTGCTATTTTAGGAGTAAAATCTAAAATTATGCCGTTAGATCGACTGACTAACAGGCTCTCTAGCTGCATTCAAACAAAATTAACTTTGCCATCCTTGAGGGCTGTAGGACGTGAAAAACGTTTTACAACCTTAAAATAAACACCATATTTAAGGGACGATTGCGCTCTAAGGGTGCTATTTTTATGAGTAAAAATCTGAAATTATGCCTTTAGACGGACTGACTAACAGGCTTTTTAGCTGCATTAAAAGAAAATTAACTTTGCCATCCTTGAGGGCTGTAGGACGTGAAAAGCGTTTCACAACCTTAAAATAAACAAAATTAAGGGAAGATTACCGCTATTTTGAGGAGTAAAAATCTGAAATTATGTTGTTAGGTGGACTGACTAACGGGCTTTCTAACTGCATTAAAAAAAAATTAACTTTGCCATCCTTGAGGGCTGTAGGACGTGAAAAACGTTTTACAAACTAAAAAAAACACCAAAATTAAGGGACGATTGCCCTCTAACGGTGCTATTTTTAGGAGTAAAAACCTGAAATTATGTTGTTAGATGGACTGACTAACTGCATTCAAAAACAAATTAACTTTGCCATCCATGAGGGCTGTTAGACGTGAAAAGCGTTTTACAACCTTAAAATAAACACCAAACTTAAGCTATGATTACCATCTAACGGTGCTATTTTAGGAGTAAAATCTGAAATAATGCCGTTAGATCGACTGACTAACATGATCTCTAGCTGCAGTCAAACAAAATTAACTTTGCCATCCTTGAGGGCTGTAGGACGTGAAAAAAGTTTTACAACCTTAAAATAAACACCATATTTAAGGGACGATTGCGCTCTAAGGGTGATATTTTTAGGAGTAAAAATCACGTGAAAAGCGTTTTACAATCTTAAAATAAACACCAAAATTAAGGGACGATGGCCCTCTATCGGTGCAATTTTTAGGAGTAAAAATCTGAAATTATGTTGTTAGATGGACTGACTACGGGCTTTCTAACTGCATTAAAAAACAAAAAAAAAAACAAATTACCATTGCCATCCTAGAGGGCATTCTAACTGCATTCAAAAACAAATTAACTTTGCCATCCTAGAGGGCTGTAGGACGTGAAAAACGTTTTACAACCTAAAAGAAACACCAAACTTAAGCTATGATTACCCTCTAACGGTGCTATTTTAGGAGTAAAATCTGAAATTATGCTGTTAGATCGACTGACTAACAGGCTCTCTAGCTGCATTCAAACAAAATTAACTTTGCCATCCTTGAGGGCTGTAGGACGTGAAAAACGTTTTACAACCTTAAAATAAACACCATATTTAAGGGACGATTGCGCTCTAAGGGTGCTATTTTTATGAGCAAAAATCTGAAATTATGCCTTTAGACGGACTGACTAACAGGCTTTTTAGCTGCATTAAAAGAAAATTAACATTGCCATCCTTGAGGGCTGTAGGACGTGAAAAGCGTTTCACAACCTTAAAATAAACAAAATTAAGGGACGATTACCCTCTAACGGTGCTATTTTGAGGAGTAAAAATCTGAAATTATGTTGTTAGGTGGACTGACTAACGGGCTTTCTAACTGCATTCAAAAAAAATTAACTTTGCCATCCTTGAGGGCTGTAGGACGTGAAAAACGTTTTACAAACTAAAATAAACACCAGAATTAAGGGACGATTGCCCTCTAACGGTGCTATTTTTAGGAGTAAAAACCTGAAATTATGTTGTTAGATGGACTGACCAACTGCATTCAAAAACAAATTAACTTTGCCATCCATGAGGGCTGTAGGACGTGAAAAGCGTTTTACAACCTTAAAATAAACACCAAACTTAAGCTATGATTACCCTCTAACGGTGCTATTTTAGGAGTAAAATCTGAAATTATGCCGTTAGATCGACTGACTAACAGGCTCTCTAGCTGCATTCAAACAAAATTAACTTTGCCATCCTTGAGGACTGTAGGACGTGACAAACGTTTTACAACCTTAAAATAAACACCATATTTAAGGGACGGTTGCGCTCTAAGGGTGATATTTTTAGGAGTAAAAATCACGTGAAAAGCGTTTTACAATCTTAAAATAAACACCAAAATTAAGGGACGATGGCCCTCTAACGGTGCAATTTTTAGGAGTAAAAATCTGAAATTATGTTGTTAGATGGACTGACTACGGGCTTTCTAACACCAAAATTAAGGGACGATTACCCTCTAACGGTGCTATTTTGAGGAGTAAAAATCTGAAATTATGTTGCTAGGTGGACTGACTAACGGGCTTTCTAGCTGCATTAAGAAAAAATTAAGTTTGCCATCCTTGAGGGCTGTAGGAAGTGAAAAGCGTTTTACAACCTTAAAATAAACACCTAAATTAAGGGACGATTGCCCTCTAACGGTGCTAGTTTTAGGAGTAAAAATCTAAAATTATGTTGTTAGATGGACTGACTAAAAGGCTTTCTTACTGCATTCAAAAGCAATTTAACTTTGCCATCCTTGAGATCTGTAGGACGTGAAAAGCGTTTTACATTTTTAAAACAAACACCATATTTAAGGGACGATTGCCCTCTAACGGTGCTGTTTTTAGGAGTAAAAATCAAAAATTATGTTGCTATGATTACGGGCTTTCTAACTGCATTCAAAAACTAATTTACTTTGCCATCATTGAGGACTGTAGGACGCGAAAAGCGTTTCACAACCTTAAAATAAACACCAAAATTAAGGGACGATTACCCTCTAACGGTGCTATTTTGAAGTGTAAAAATCTAAAAATATTGTTGTTAGGTGGACTGACTAACGGGCTTTCTAACTGCATTCCAATACAAATTAACATTTCCATCCTTGAGGGCTGTAGGACGTGAAAAACGTTTTACAACCTAAAATAAAACACCAAAATTAAGGAACGATTGCCCTCTAACGGTGCTATTTTTAAGAGTAAAAACCTGAAATTATGTTGTTAGATGGACTGACTAACTGCATTCAAAAACAAATTAACTTTGCCATCCATGAGGGCTATAGGACCTGAAAAGCCTTTTACAACCTTAAAATAAACACCCAACTTAAGCTATGATTACCCTCTAACGGTGCTATTTTAGGAGTAAAATCTGAAATTATGCCGTTAGATCGACTGACTAACAGGCTCTCTAGCTGCATTCAAACAAAATTAACTTTGCCATCCTTGAGGGCTGTAGGACGTGAAAAACGTTTTACAACCTTAAAATAAACACCATATTTAAGGGACGATTGCGCTCTAAGGGTGCTATTTTTATGAGTAAAAATCTGAAATTATGCCTTTAGACGGACTGACTAACAGGCTTTTTAGCTGCATTAAAAGAAAATTAAACTTTGCCATCCTTGAGGGCTGTAGGACGTGAAAAGCGTTTCACAACCTTAAAATAAACAAAATTAAGGGAAGATTACCGCTATTTTGAGGAGTAAAAATCTGAAATTATGTTGTTAGGTGGAACTGACTAACGGGCTTTCTAACTGCATTAAAAAAAAATTAACTTTGCCATCCTTGAGGGCTGTAGGACGTGAGAAAAACGTTTTACAAACTAAAAAAAAACACCAAAATTAAGGGACGATTGCCCTCTAACGGTGCTATTTTTAGGAGTAAAAACCTGAAATTATGTTGTTAGATGGACTGACTAACTGCATTCAAAAACAAATTAACTTTGCCATCCATGAGGGCTGTTAGACGTGAAAAGCGTTTTTACAACCTTAAAATAAACACCAAACTTAAGCTATGATTACCATCTAACGGTGCTATTTTAGGAGTAAAATCTGAAATTATGCCGTTAGATCGACTGACTAACATGATCTCTAGCTGCAGTCAAACAAAATTAACTTTGCCATCCTTGAGGGCTGAAGGACGTGAAAAAAGTTTTACAACCTTAAAATAAACACCATATTTAAGGGACGATTGCGCTCTATGGGTGATATTTTTAGGAGTAAAAATCACGTGAAAAGCGTTTTACAATCTTAAAATAAACACCAAAATTAAGGGACGATGGCCCTCTATCGGTGCAATTTTTAGGAGTAAAAATCTGAAATTATGTTCTTAGATGGACTGACTACGGGCTTTCTAACTGCATTAAAAAACAAAAAAAAAAAACAAATTACCATTGCCATCCTAGAGGGCATTCTAACTGCATTCAAAAACAAATTAACTTTGCCATCCTAGAGGGCTGAGGACGTGAAAAACGTTTTACAACCTAAAAGAAACACCAAAATTAAGTGACGATTACCCTCTAACGGTGCTATTTTGAGGAGTAAAAATCTGAAATTATGTTGTTAGGTGGACTGACTAACGGGCTTTCTAGCTGTATTTAGAAAAAATTAAGTTTGCCATCCTTGAGGGCTGTAGGAAGTGAAAAGCGTTTTACAACCTTAAAATAAACACCGAAATTAAGAGACGATTGCCTCTAACGGTGCTATTTTTAGGAGTAAAAATCTGAATCAAAATTAAGCGACGATTGCCCTCTAACGGTGCTATTTTGAAGTGTAAAAATCTAAAAATATTGTTGTTAGGTGGACTGACTAACGGGCTTTCTAACTGCATTCCAATACAAATTAACATTTCCATCCTTGAGGGCTGTAGGACGTGAAAAACGTTTTACAACCTAAAATAAACACCAAAATTAAGGAACGATTGCCCTCTAACGGTGCTATTTTTAAGAGTAAAAACCTGAAATTATGTTGTTAGATGGACTGACTAACTGCATTCAAAAACAAATTAACTTTGCCATCCATGAGGGCTGTAGGGACGTGAAAAGCGTTTTACAACCTTAAAATAAACACCAAACTTAAGCGATGCTTACCCTCTAACGGTGCTATTTTAGGAGTAAAATCTGAAATTATGCCGTTAGATCGACTGACTAACAGGCTTTCTAGCTGCATTCAAAAAAAATTAACTTTGCCATCCTTGAGGGCTGTAGGACGTGAAAAACGTTTTACAACCTTAAAATTAACACCATATTTAAGGGACGATTGCGCTCTAAGGGTGCTATTTTTATGAGTAAAAATCTGAAATTATGCCTTTAGACGGACTGACTAACAGGCTTTTTAGCTGCATTAAAAGAAAATTAACTTTGCCATCCTTGAGGGCTGTAGGACGTGAAAAGCGTTTCACAACCTTAAAATAAACAAAATTAAGGGACGATTACCGCTATTTTGAGGAGTAAAAATCTGAAATTATGTTGTTAGGTGGACTGACTAACGGGCTTTCTAACTGCATTCAAAAAAAATTAACTTTGCCATCCTTGAGGGCTGTAGGACGTGAAAAACGTTTTACAAACTAAAAAAACACCAAAATTAAGGGACGATTGCCCTCTAACGGTGCTATTTTTAGGAGTAAAAACCTGAAATTATGTTGTTAGATGGACTGACTAACTGCATTCAAAAACAAATTAACTTTGCCATCCATGAGGGCTGTTAGACGTGAAAAGCGTTTTACAACCTTAAAATAAACACCAAACTTAAGCTATGATTACCATCTAACGGTGCTATTTTAGGAGTAAAATCTGAAATTATGCCGTTAGATCGACTGACTAACATGCTCTCTAGCTGCAGTCAAACAAAATTAACTTTGCCATCCTTGAGGGCTGTAGGACGTGAAAAACGTTTTACAACCTTAAAATAAACACCATATTTAAGGGACGATTGCGCTCTAAGGGTGATATTTTTAGGAGTAAAAATTACGTGAAAAGCGTTTTACAATCTTAAAATAAACACCAAAATTAAGGGACGATGGCCCTCTATCGGTGCAATTTTTAGGAGTAAAAATCTGAAATTATGTTGTTAGATGGACTGACTACGGGCTTTCTAACTGCATTAAAAAACAAAAAAAAAAAAAAAACAAATTACCATTGCCATCCTAGAGGGCATTCTAACTGCATTCAAAAAAAAATTAACTTTGCCATCCTAGAGGGCTGTAGGACGTGAAAAACGTTTTACAACCTAAAAGAAACACCAAAATTAAGTGACGATTACCCTCTAACGGTGCTATTTTGAGGAGTAAAAATCTGAAATTATGTTGTTAGGTGGACTGACTAACGGGCTTTCTAGCTGCATTTAGAAAAAATTAAGTTTGCCATCCTTGAGGGCTGTAGGAAGTGAAAAGCGTTTTACAACCTTAAAATAAACACCTAAATTAAGGGACGATTGCCCTCTAACGGTGCTAGTTTTAGGAGTAAAAATCTAAAGTTATGTTGTTAGATGGACTGACCAAAAGGCTTTCTTACTGCATTCAAAAGCAATTTAACTTTGCCATCCTTGAGATCTGTAGGACGTGAAAAGCGTTTTACATTTTTAAAATAAACACCATATTTAAGGGACGATTGCGCTCTAAGGGTGTTATTTTTAAGAGTAAAAATCTGAAATTATGCCGTTAGATAGGCTGACTAACGGGCTTTCTAACTGCATTCAACAAAAAATTAAATTTGTCATCCTTGAGGGCTGTAGGTCGTGAAAAACGTTTTACAACCAAAATAAATACAAAAATTAAGGGACGATTGCCCTCTATCGGTGCTATTTGGAGGAGTAAAAATCTGAAATTATGCCGATAGATGGACTGACTAACGGGCTTTCTAAGTGCATTTAAAAAAAATTAACTTTGCTACCCTTGAGGGCTTTAGGACGCGAAAAGCGTTTTACAACCTTAAAATAAACACCGAAATTAAGAGACGATTGCCCTCTAACGGTGCTATTTTTAGGAGTAAAAATCTGAATCAAAATTAAGCGACAATTGCCCTCTAACGGTGCTGTTTTTAGGGGTAAAAATCAAAAATTATGTTGCTATGATTACGGGCTTTCTAACTGCATTCAAAAACTAAATAACTTTGCCATCCTAGAGGGCTGTAGGACGTGAAAAATGTTTTACAACCTAAAATAAATACCAAAATTAAGGGACGATTGCCCTCTAACGGTGCTATTTTTAGGAGTAAAAATCTAAAATAATGTTGTTAGATGGACTGACTAAAAGGCTTTCTTACTGCATTCAAAAGCAATTTAACTTTGCCATCCTTGAGATCTGAAGGACGTGAAAAGCGTTTTACATTTTTAAAATAAACATCATATTTAAGGGACGATTGCGCTCTAAGGGTGCTATTTTTAGGAGTAAAAATCTGAAATTATGCCGTTAGATAGGCTGACTAATGGGCTTTCTAACTGCATTCAACAAAAAATTAAATTTGTCATCCTTGAGGGCTGTAGGTCGTGAAAAACGTTTTACAACCAAAAATAAATACAAAAATTAAGGGACGATTGGCCTCTATCGGTGCTATTTGGAGGAGTAAAAATCTGAAATTATGCCGATAGATGGACTGACTATTTTTATTTATTTTTAAGAGTAAAAACCTGAAATTATGTTGTTAGATGGACTGACTAACTGCATTCAAAAACAAATTAACTTTGCCATCCATGAGGGCTGTAGGACGTGAAAAGCGTTTTACAACCTTAAAATAAACACCAAACTTAAGCGATGCTTACCCTCTAACGGTGCTATTTTAGGAGTAAAATCTGAAATTATGCCGTTAGATCGACTGACTAACAGGCTTTCTAGCTGCATTCAAAAAAATTAACTTTGCCATCCTTGAGGGCTGTAGGACGTGAAAAACGTTTTACAACCTTAAAATTAACACCATATTTAAGGGACGATTGCGCTCTAAGGGTGCTATTTTTATGAGTAAAAATCTGAAATTATGCCTTTAGACGGACTGACTAACAGGCTTTTTAGCTGCATTAAAAGAAAATTAACTTTGCCATCCTTGAGGGCTGTAGGACGTGAAAAGCGTTTCACAACCTTAAAATAAACAAAATTAAGGGACGATTACCGCTATTTTGAGGAGTAAAAATCTGAAATTATGTTGTTAGGTGGACTGACTAACGGGCTTTCTAACTGCATTCAAAAAAAATTAACTTTGCCATCCTTGAGGGCTGTAGGACGTGAAAAACGTTTTACAAACTAAAAAAACACCAAAATTAAGGGACGATTGCCTCTAACGGTGCTATTTTTAGGAGTAAAAACCTGAAATTATGTTGTTAGATGGACTGACTAACTGCATTCAAAAACAAATTAACTTTGCCATCCATGAGGGCTGTTAGACGTGAAAAGCGTTTTACAACCTTAAAATAAACACCAAACTTAAGCTATGATTACCATCTAACGGTGCTATTTTAGGAGTAAAATCTGAAATTATGCCGTTAGATCGACTGACTAACATGCTCTCTAGCTGCAGTCAAACAAAATTAACTTTGCCATCCTTGAGGGCTGTAGGACGTGAAAAACGTTTTACAACCTTAAAATAAACACCATATTTAAGGGACGATTGCGCTCTAAGGGTGATATTTTTAGGAGTAAAAATTACGTGAAAAGCGTTTTACAATCTTAAAATAAACACCAAAATTAAGGGACGATGGCCCTCTATCGGTGCAATTTTTAGGAGTAAAAATCTGAAATTATGTTGTTAGATGGACTGACTACGGGCTTTCTAACTGCATTAAAAAACAAAAAAAAAAACAAATTACCATTGCCATCCTAGAGGGCATTCTAACTGCATTCAAAAAAAAATTAACTTTGCCATCCTAGAGGGCTGTAGGACGTGAAAAACGTTTTACAACCTAAAAGAAACACCAAAATTAAGTGACGATTACCCTCTAACGGTGCTATTTTGAGGAGTAAAAATCTGAAATTATGTTGTTAGGTGGACTGACTAACGGGCTTTCTAGCTGCATTTAGAAAAAATTAAGTTTGCCATCCTTGAGGGCTGTAGGAAGTGAAAAGCGTTTTACAACCTTAAAATAAACACCTAAATTAAGGGACGATTGCCCTCTAACGGTGCTAGTTTTAGGAGTAAAAATCTAAAGTTATGTTGTTAGATGGACTGACCAAAAGGCTTTCTTACTGCATTCAAAAGCAATTTAACTTTGCCATCCTTGAGATCTGTAGGACGTGAAAAGCGTTTTACATTTTTAAAATAAACACCATATTTAAGGGACGATTGCGCTCTAAGGGTGTTATTTTTAAGAGTAAAAATCTGAAATTATGCCGTTAGATAGGCTGACTAACGGGCTTTCTAACTGCATTCAACAAAAAATTAAATTTGTCATCCTTGAGGGCTGTAGGTCGTGAAAAACGTTTTACAACCAAAAATAAATACAAAAATTAAGGGACGATTGCCCTCTATCGGTGCTATTTGGAGGAGTAAAAATCTGAAATTATGCCGATAGATGGACTGACTAACGGGCTTTCTAAGTGCATTTAAAAAAAATTAACTTTGCTACCCTTGAGGGCTTTAGGACGCGAAAAGCGTTTTACAACCTTAAAATAAACACCGAAATTAAGAGACGATTGCCCTCTAACGGTGCTATTTTTAGGAGTAAAAATCTGAATCAAAATTAAGCGACAATTGCCCTCTAACGGTGCTGTTTTTAGGGGTAAAAATCAAAAATTATGTTGCTATGATTACGGGCTTTCTAACTGCATTCAAAAACTAAATAACTTTGCCATCCTAGAGGGCTGTAGGACGTGAAAAATGTTTTACAACCTAAAATAAATACCAAAATTAAGGGACGATTGCCCTCTAACGGTGCTATTTTTAGGAGTAAAAATCTAAAATAATGTTGTTAGATGGACTGACTAAAAGGCTTTCTTACTGCATTCAAAAGCAATTTAACTTTGCCATCCTTGAGATCTGAAGGACGTGAAAAGCGTTTTACATTTTTAAAATAAACATCATATTTAAGGGACGATTGCGCTCTAAGGGTGCTATTTTTAGGAGTAAAAATCTGAAATTATGCCGTTAGATAGGCTGACTAATGGGCTTTCTAACTGCATTCAACAAAAAATTAAATTTGTCATCCTTGAGGGCTGTAGGTCGTGAAAAACGTTTTACAACCAAAAATAAATACAAAAATTAAGGGACGATTGGCCTCTATCGGTGCTATTTGGAGGAGTAAAAATCTGAAATTATGCCGATAGATGGACTGACTAACGGGCTTTCTAACTGCATTTAAAAAAATTAACTTTGCCACCCTTGAGGGCTTTAGGACGCGAAAAGCGTTTTACAACCTTAAAATAAACACCGAAATTAAGAGACGATTGCCCTCTAACGGTGCTATTTTTAGGAGTAAAAATCTGAAATTATGCCGTTAGATGAACTGACTAATGCCGTTAGATGAACTGACAGCTAGAAAGCTGCATTTAGAAAAAATTAAGTTTGCCATCCTTGAGGGCTGTAGGAAGTGAAAAGCGTTTTACAACCTTAAAATAAACACCTAAATTAAGGGACGATTGCCCTCTAACGGTGCTAGTTTTAGGAGTAAAAATCTAAAATTATGTTGTTAGATGGACTGACTAACAGGATTTCTTACTGCATTCAAAAGCAATTTAACTTTGCCATCCTTGAGATCTGTAGGACGTGAAAAACGTTTTACAACTTTAAAATAAACACCATATTTAAGGGACGATTGCGCTCTAAGGGTGCTATTTTTAGGAGTAAAAATCTGAAATTATGCCGTTAGATAGACTGACTAACGGGCTTTCTAACTGCATTCAACAAAAAATTAAATTTGCCATCCTTGAGGGCTGTAGGTCGTGAAAAACGTTTTACAACCAAAAATAAATACAAAAATTAAGGGACGATGCCCTCTATCGGTGCTATTTGGAGGAGTAAAAATCTGAAATTATGCCGTTAGATGGACTGACTAACGGGCTTTCTAACTGCATTTAAAAAAAAATTAACTTTGCCACACTTGAGGGCTTTAGGACGCGAAAAGCGTTTTACAACCTTAAAATAAACACCTGTAGCGTGGATGTCTCGTTTTAATTAAAAAAAAAAACGGCGTGAAAGTTCTTGGTTTTTTTTTATTCGTTTCGGTTTTTAATTTTTAACAAAGGAAAAAAAAACTTTATACGTTTTGAGAAAGAAATTAGATAATTAATATGATAGGGATTAGATAATTAATATGATAAGTTGAATTCACCATGTACCCTTCGAGGAATCGCCTTAAAGTAGTACATGTATGTAATTCGCTTATCAATTATCAAAACCCAAACTTTTCTCTGAATTCTATTCTATTTTTTATACAATTTTCTTCTTGACTTCATGATAATTCCTACTCAAGTGAGTGTGAATTATACTGTTTAACCTAAAAGTTTACTTTAATGTGTTTAAACATATAATTTAGTGTTGCATATTTTATGGCATATACATATAACTTAAGATAAGCAATACTACAACATATAATTTAGTGTTGCATAATTTTATGGATTATATATAACTTAAGATAAGCAATGCTACAACATATAATTTAGTGTTGCATATTTTATGGCATATATAACTTAAGATAAGCAATGCTACAACATATAATTTAGTGTTGCATATTTTATGGCATATATATAACTTAAGATAAGCACTGCTACATTCTCCCCTTCTTGTCAATTCAATTCATTTTTGTTGTGTCTTCTTTGGTCGTCCTCGCTTTCTTAGGGTCATGAGAGGAGTAGAGCTTTGGTCACCTATGAATGAGGTTAAATTGGAGGAATGAAATATACCAAGTGGGATTAGTGGTTCATTTTCGTTGGCGACTTCATAGCTACAGGAACCAATTTTCCTGATAATGGTGTATGGTCCGTCTCGTTTGGGTATAAATTTGGAGCTGATACCTTTTGCAGCGTTGCTCAAAACGTGGGTAGTAACCATAACTTGATCTCCTACAGCTAGGGAGGGTTGTCGTCTTAGCTTCTGGTCGGCATACTGTTTGTTTCGGTCTTGCTGATGTATTTCTGCTTCTTTTGCGTTCTTGAGTGTTTCGGTTAATGATTTCAAATATGGCGTGATTTGCGGAATAAAATTTTCGGATTCAACAATCGCCTTTAGGTCATGTTGTATGTCATCGAAGGTGCGAAGTTCTCGGCCAAAGGTTAAGTAGGCCGCTGAATAACCTGTACTCTGACAAAGCGACGTATTCATGGCAAATCTTATAGCTGCCATGAAGAGTGGTCTGTCTCCACGAGAATAGAAAGTTGGGTCTTTAGGTCTCTATTTTTTCTTTCCACTGGATTAGCTTGTGGGTGGTAAATAGGAGTAAAAGTTTGTTGTATGTTGAAACAGAAAGTCAATTTTTGCATAATGGCGGATATGAATTGAACACCATTGTCACTGATTATACGCCTTGGAAAACCATATCGAAGAAATATTTCATCTATCAATATCTTAGAGCAGGCTTCGGAGGTCGCTTCTTTTAATTTGAACAATTCGATCCATCTACTGGCTATGTACTCTATGATAAAAATCCACTGGAATCCATCGGTGGTCATCGGAAGTGGTCCTACCAGATCGATTGCGATGATCTCAAAGCGTTGGCTACTCGGGATTGTTTGAAGAAGTCCTGCGGGTTTCAAGTTGCTGCTTTTGTATCGTTGGCACGTTATGCAATTCTTGATGTAATTGGCTATATCCGAACGCATACCAGCCCAAAAGTATCTGCTGGTAATTCGCGCTATGGTCCGTTTTACACCGTAATGGCCGGCAGTCGCATCGTTGTGGTATGTTTGAAGAATGTAGGGTCGTTCTTTTTCTGGGATTACAAGTTGAGCTTCTTCGTTATCTTTCTCACTCTCTTGGTAACAGTATAAGACACCGTCATTTATCATATACCCCCGTTTTGACCATCGGATGAAGTCTTCGTCCGAAGATTCCAATGAGTTGATAATGGTTTTCAGTTTAGGGTCACTAAGTTGTTCTGTTCGTAGTTCTTTAGATCCTATCCTGGGCATGTCGATTTCATATGAACATATCTCGCAATTTTCTTTATGTTCCTCTTGGCAAGGTGGTCTGGATAGTGCGTCCGCGATCACATTGGTACGTCCTGGTTTGTACTGTATTTGAAGATTGAATGGCTGGAGCTGAAGGGCCCATCTGGCTAATCTACCCGCTGGGGACTTGAGGGTCATAAGCCACTTAAGGGGCTGGTGGTCGGTGATTAGGGTCACTTCTGACCCTTCAATGTATCCTCGGAACTTTAGAGTTGACCATACGATTGCCAGGGCTTCTCGTTCCGTCGTGGAGTAGTTTCGTTCACAATCACTCAGCAGCCTACTAGCGTACTCAATTGGGTGTTCGTCGGCTCCCTCCCCCTGGAGTAAAACTGCCCCTAAAGCGTAACTACTGGCATCTGTTTTGAGGAAAAAAGGTAGTTTCGGGTCGGCTTGTCTTAGTATGGGTGCAGTCGTCAAAAGCTCTTTAAGCTTAGTGAAGGCTTTTTGATGTGCATCTGTCCAAGACCATTTTACTCTTAATTTTGTTAGCTGGCTTAATGGTTTTGACACGTCAGCAAAATTAGGGATGAATCGACGATACCAGGAACACGTTTGAAGAAAGGAAAGTACCTGTTTAACATTTCTTGGCTCTGGTCGATTTTCAATGGCTTTTATTTTTTCTGGATCGGTACTGATGCCATTGGAATTCAAAAGGTGGCCCAAGTAGTTTACTTCTTCGCAGCAAAGTCGGCATTTATCTCTGTTCACACGTAGCTCAAACTGATGTAGTTTTTCAAACACTTTTCTGAGATCCTCAAGATGTTGATCAAAAGTCGGGGAACAAATGATGATATCATCCAGGTAGGCCACAATAAGGATACCTCCGAGTCCTGCCCTCAATCGGTCAATGAGCCTCTGAAATGTAGCAGGGGCATTTCTTAAGCCGAAAGGCATGCATCTAAACTGGTATAATCCAAAAGGAGTAATAAACGCTGTCTTGGCTTTATCATCTTCGTGTACCGCTATTTGCCAGTATCCTGCTTGTAGATCTAGAGTTGACTTGTATTTGGTGCTTTTTGCTTCGTGTAACAGATCGTCAATTCTTGGCATCGGATATTTGTCGGGAATCGTTATTGAATTTAATTTTCGATAATCGATACAATTTAATTGTTGTATCTCTATTGAATATATTGGCAAGAAAAATGCCTCAGTGTCTTCCTCCTTACTGGGTTTCGTTCTTTTACATTTGCCGAAAAGATCTTCAGTCTTTCTTCGTTTCGGAGTTATCTCATCTACCGGAATAGCATCTTTGAAAATGGCCTGAATGGAATGTGGCGAATAATCATTATTTCTTTTTTCCAAACTTTCAACACTGGGCCCATAGTTTTCGGTATCATCATGCTTTGGGGTAGTGGCAATAGGGCTTAGTGACTTGTGGTTCTGTACCCAAGTAGTAAAAGCTGAGATTTGCCGCAGAAGATCCTGTGAAGTTTGCACTGGCCTCTCCTTTTGATTTGGGGTAGCTGTTTTGATGGTTGTTGGCGTTTTTCTATTTTCAATGCTGTCACACGCAAGTTGCACACTATTTAACTCCATTGGTATTGGGGCCATAAAGTCATATCTGGTTTTGGGATCATCCTCGAAGTGCCAGTATTTTTGGCCCATATTCAAGACTATTCCAGCCTGTTGCATGAAATCTGCACCAATTAATGTTCTGTTCTTTTTGGCATTTGGAAAAGATATAAAGCGAATTCTCCTTTCTCTGCCACCGATTTTTATGTTACAGATTGTGCATCGTACCATTTTCTCCGTTGTTGTTCCATCTGCAAGGGTAACGTCCGCTTTAACATATTGGAAAACGCACCTGTTCTCCATCATCAACTTTTTTAGGCTTGCACTTGCTATGCTTGTTCGAGCAGCAGTGTCTAGATATGCTTCACCAACTAGTCCGAACATATTTATATGAGCTATTGGAGCGTCTCTGCCGATTAGTGTGGTTGATATCGAGTTGAATGAGAGATAGTTTGGACATTCTTTTTTAACTTCACGGCTGCACTTTTGACAATTAGCTCGCGTAACCCCAGGAGCTCCACATCCGTAACAAGAAAAGGTGGGTCTGATGGAGTTTTGTTGGGCCCTGTTTTCCTGGAGTCTCTTCAGCTTGAAACACTCTTCGCTTGTATGCCCTCGTCTTCTACAGTGTGTGCATCGTTTGTCAGGTAAAAATCTGAAATTATGTTGTTAGATGGACTGACTACGGGCTTTCTAACTGCATTAAAAAACAAAAAAAAAACAAATTACCATTGCCATCCTAGAGGGCATTCTAACTGCATTCAAAAACAAATTAACTTTGCCATCCTAGAGGGCTGTAGGACGTGAAAAACGTTTTGCAACCTAAAAGAAACACCAAAATTAAGTGACGATTACCCTCTAACGGTGCTATTTTGAGGAGTAAAAATCTGAAATTATGTTGTTAGGTGGACTGACTAACGGGCTTTCTAGCTGCATTTAGAAAAAATTAAGTTTGCCATCCTTGAGGGCTGTAGGAAGTGAAAAGCGTTTTACAACCTTAAAATAAACACCTAAATTAAGGGACGATTGCCCTCTAACGGTGCTAGTTTTAGGAGTAAAAATCTAAAATTATGTTGTTAGATGGACTGACCAAAAGGCTTTCTTACTGCATTCAAAAGCAATTTAACTTTGCCATCCTTGAGATCTGTAGGACGTGAAAAGCGTTTTACATTTTTAAAATAAACACCATATTTAAGGGACGATTGCGCTCTAAGGGTGCTATTTTTAGGAGTAAAAATCTGAAATTATGCCGTTAGATAGGCTGACTAACGGGCTTTCTAACTGCATTCAACAAAAAATTAAATTTGTCATCCTTGAGGGCTGTAGGTCGTGAAAAACGTTTTACAACCAAAAATAAATACAAAAATTAAGGGACGATTGCCCTCTATCGGTGCTATTTGGAGGAGTAAAAATCTGAAATTATGCCGATAGATGGACTGACTAACGGGCTTTCTAACTGCATTTAAAAAAAATTAACTTTGCTACCCTTGAGGGCTTTAGGACGCGAAAAGCGTTTTACAACCTTAAAATAAACACTGAAATTAAGAGACGATTGCCCTCTAACGGTGCTATTTTTAGGAGTAAAAATCTGAATCAAAATTAAGCGACAATTGCCCTCTAACGGTGCTGTTTTTAGGAGTAAAAATCAAAAATTATGTTGCTATGATTACGGGCTTTCTAACTGCATTCAAAAACTAAATAACTTTGCCATCCTAGAGGGCTGTAGGACGTGAAAAATGTTTTACAACCTAAAATAAACACCAAAATTAAGGGACGATTGCCCTCTAACGGTGCTATTTTTAGGAGTAAAAATCTAAAATAATGTTGTTAGATGGACTGACTAAAAGGCTTTCTTACTGCATTCAAAAGCAATTTAACTTTGCCATCCTTGAGATCTGTAGGACGTGAAAAGCGTTTTACATTTTTAAAATAAACATCATATTTAAGGGACGATTGCGCTCTAAGGGTGCTATTTTTAGGAGTAAAAATCTGAAATTATGCCGTTAGATAGACTGACTAACAGGCTTTCTAACTGCATTCAACAAAAAATTAAATTTGCCATCCTTGAGGGCTGTAGGTCGTGAAAAACGTTTTACAACCAAAAATAAATACAAAAATTAAGGGACGATGCCCTCTATCGGTGCTATTTGGAGGAGTAAAAATCTGAAATTATGCCGTTAGATGGACTGACTAACGGGCTTTCTAACTGCATATAAAAAAAATTAACTTTGCCACCCTTGAGGGCTTTAGGACGCGAAAAGCGTTTTACAACCTTAAAATAAACACCTGTAGCTTGGATGTCTCGTTTTAATTAAAAAAAAAACGGCGTGAAAGTTCTTGGTTATTTTTTATTCGTTTCGGTTTTTAATTTTTAACAAAGGAAAAAAAAACTTTATACGTTTTGAGAAAGATATTAGATAATTAATATGATAGGGATTAGATAATTAATCTGATAAGTTGAATTCACCATGTACCCTTCGAGGAATCGCCTTAAAGTAGTACATGTATGTAATTCGCTTATCAATTATCAAAACCCAAACTTTTCTCTGAATTCTATTCTATTTTTTATACAATTTTCTTCTTGACTTCATGATAATTCCTACTCAAGTGAGTGTGAATTATACTGTTTAACCTAAAAGTTTACTTTAATGTGTTTAAACATATAATTTAGTGTTGCATATTTTATGGCATATACATATAACTTAAGATAAGCAATACTACAACATATAATTTAGTGTTGCATAATTTTATGGATTATATATAACTTAAGATAAGCAATGCTACAACATATAATTTAGTGTTGCATATCTTATGGCATATATAACTTAAGATAAGCAATGCTACAACATATAATTTAGTGTTGCATATTTTATGGCATATATATAACTTAAGATAAGCACTGCTACATTCTCCCCTTCTTGTCAATTCAATTCATTTTTGTTGTGTCTTCTTTGGTCGTCCTCGCTTTCTTAGGGTCATGAGAGGAGTAGAGCTTTGGTCACCTATGAATGAGGTTAAATTGGAGGAATGAAATATACCAAGTGGGATTAGTGGTTCATTTTCGTTGGCGACTTCATAGCTACAGGAACCAATTTTCCTGATAATGGTGTATGTTCCGTCTCGTTTGGGTATAAATTTGGAGCTGATACCTTTTGCAGCGTTGCTCAAAACGTGGGTAGTAACCATAACTTGATCTCCTACAGCTAGGGAGGGTTGTCGTCTTAGCTTCTGGTCGGCATACTGTTTGTTTCGGTCTTGCTGATGTATTTCTGCTTCTTTTGCGTTCTTGAGTGTTTCGGTTAATGATTTCAAATATGGCGTGATTTGCGGAATAAAATTTTCGGATTAAACAATCGCCTTTAGGTCATGTTGTATGTCATCGAAGGTGCGAAGTTCTCGGCCAAAGGTTAAGTAGGCCGCTGAATAACCTGTACTCTGACAAAGCGACGTATTCATGGCAAATCTTATAGCTGCCAGTCGATGTGACCATGAAGAGTGGTCTGTCTCCACGAGAATAGAAAGTTGGGTCTTTAGGTCTCTATTTTTTCTTTCCACTGGATTAGCTTGTGGGTGGTAAATAGGAGTAAAAGTTTGTTGTATGTTGAAACAGAAAGTCAATTTTTGCATAATGGCGGATATGAATTGAACACCATTGTCACTGATTATACGCCTTGGAAGTCCATATCGAAGAAATATTTCATCTATCAATATCTTAGAGCAGGCTTCGGAGGTCGCTTCTTTTAATTTGAGCAATTCGATCCATCTACTGGCTATGTCCTCTATGATAAAAATCCACTGGAATCCATCGGTGGTCATCGGAAGTGGTCCTACCAGATCGATTGCGATGATCTCAAAGCGTTGGCTACTCGGGATTGTTTGAAGAAGTCCTGCGGGTTTCAAGTTGCTGCTTTTGTATCGTTGGCACGTTATGCAATTCTTGATGTAATTGGCTATATCCGAACGCATACCAGCCCAAAAGTATCTGCTGGTAATTCGCGCTATGGTCCGTTTTACACCGTAATGGCCGGCAGTCGCATCGTTGTGGTACGTTTGAAGAATGAAGGGTCGTTCTTTTTCTGGGATTACAAGTTGAGCTTCTTCGTTATCTTTCTCACTCTCTTGGTAACAGTATAAGACACCGTCATTTATCATATACCCCCGTTTTGACCATCGGATGAAGTCTTCGTCCGAAGATTCCAATGAGTTGATAATGGTTTTCAGTTTAGGGTCACTAAGTTGTTCTGTTCGTAGTTCTTTAGATCCTTTCCTGGGCATGTCGATTTCATATGAACATATCTCGCAATTTTCTTTATGTTCCTCTTGGCAAGGTGGTCTGGATAGTGCGTCCGCGATCACATTGGTACGTCCTGGTTTGTACTGTATTTGAAGATTGAATGGCTGGAGCTGAAGGGCCCATCTGGCTAATCTACCCGCTGGGGACTTGAGGGTCATAAGCCACTTAAGGGGCTGGTGGTCGGTGATTAGGGTCACTTCTGACCCTTCAATGTATCCTCGGAACTTTAGAGTTGACCATACGATTGCCAGGGCTTCTCGTTCCGTCGTGGAGTAGTTTCGTTCACAATCACTCAGCAGCCTACTAGCGTACTAAATTGGGTGTTCGTCGGCTCCCTCCCCCTGGAGTAAAACTGCCCCTAAAGCGTAACTACTGGCATCTGTTTTGAGGAAAAAAGGTAGTTTCGGGTCGGCTTGTCTTAGTATGGGTGCAGTCGTCAAAAGCTCTTTAAGCTTAGTGAAGGCTTTTTGATGTGCATCTGTCCAAAACCATTTTACTCTTAATTTTGTTAGCTGGCTTAATGGTTTTGACACGTCAGCAAAATTAGGGATGAATCGACGATACCAGGAACACGTTTGAAGAAAGGAAAGTACCTGTTTAACATTTCTTGGCTCTGGTCGATTTTCAATGGCTTTTATTTTTTCTGGATCGGTACTGATGCCATTGGAACTCAAAAGGTGGCCCAAGTAGTTTACTTCTTCACAGCAAAGTCGGCATTTATCTCTGTTCACACGTAGCTCAAACTGATGTAGTTTTTCAAACACTTTTCTGAGATCCTCAAGATGTTGATCAAAAGTCGGGGAACAAATGATGATATCATCCAGGTAGGCCACAATAAGGATATCTCCGAGTCCTGCCCTCAATCGGTCAATGAGCCTCTGAAATGTAGCAGGGGCATTTCTTAAGCCGAAAGGCATGCATCTAAACTGGTATAATCCAAAAGGAGTAATAAACGCTGTCTTGGCTTTATCATCTTCGTGTACCGCTATTTGCCAGTATCCTGCTTGTAGATCTAGAGTTGACTTGTATTTGGTGCTTTTTGCTTCGTGTAACAGATCGTCAATTCTTGGCATCGGATATTTGTCGGGAATCGTTATTGAATTTAATTTTCGATAATCGATACAATTTAATTGTTGTATCTCTATTGAATATATTGGCAAGAAAAATGCCTCAGTGTCTTCCTCCTTACTGGGTTTCGTTCTTTTACATTTGCCGAAAAGATCTTCAGTCTTTCTTCGTTTCGGAGTTATCTCATCTACCGGAATAGCATCTTTGAAAATGGCCTGAATGGAATGTGGCGAATAATCATTATTTCTTTTTTCCAAACTTTCAACACTGGGCCCATAGTTTTCGGTATCATCATGCTTTGGGGTAGTGGCAATAGGGCTTAGTGACTTGTGGTTCTGTACACAAGTAGTAAAAGCTGAGATTTGCCGCAGAAGATCCTGTGAAGTTTGCACTGGCCTCTCCTTTTGATTTGGGGTAGCTGTTTTGATGGTTGTTGGCGTTTTTCTATTTTCAATGCTGTCACACGCAAGTTGCACACTATTTAACTCCATTGGTATTGGGGCCATAAAGTCATACCTGGTTTTGGGATCATCCTCGAAGTACCAGTATTTTTGGCCCATATTCAAGACTATTCCAGCCTGTTGCATGAAATCTGCACCAATTAATGTTCTGTTCTTTTTGGCATTTGGAAGAGATATAAAGCGAATTCTCCTTTCTCTGCCACCGATTTTTATGTTACAGATTGTGCATCGTACCATTTTCTCCGTTGTTGTTCCATCTGCAAGGGTAACGTCCGCTTTAACATATTGGAAAACGCACCTGTTCTCCATCATCAACTTTTTTAGGCTTGCACTTGCTATGCTTGTTCGAGCAGCAGTGTCTAGATATGCTTCACCAACTAGTCCGAACATATTAATATGAGCTATTGGAGCGTCTCTGCCGATTAGTGTGGTTGATATCGAGTTGAATGAGAGATAGTTTGGACTTTCTTTTTTAACTTCACGGCTGCACTTTTGACAATTAGCTCGCGTAACCCCAGGAGCTCCACATCCGTAACAAGAAAAGGTGGGTCTGATGGAGTTTTGTTGGGCCCTGTTTTCCTGGAGACTCTTCAGCTTGAAACACTCTTCGCTTGTATGCCCTCGTCTTCTACAGTGTGTGCATCGTTTGTCAGGTTTTTTCCCATTGGTGGGCTCTTTCTTCTCGGGAACCCTAACGTCTGGAACTGGGACTTCAGCAAATACCATCTCTGCCTCTCTTCCTAATTGTAGAAGCTTCTCGTAGGAGTCTACAGCCTCACGAGATACCCGTTCTCTTATTTTTAGAGTAAGTAGGCCGTAAATCATATTTATTTGTAGCTCATCGTTGATATTGTCGTCTTGGGAAAATAATACTCGTTTTTTGCACAAGAAGCTGTCGATGGGCTCATTCGGCTGCTGTTTTGTTTCCATAATTTCGAGAAACACACGCCAAGCTGGTTTGGGAGGTGAAAAAACAGACCTTAACAACTGTACCAACTCCTTAAATGTGGTAACTTTTGTTTTTACACCAACCCACCATGACGCGGCATAGTCCTCCAGTAGCATGGGCATGGCTTTAATGGTGTCTGCATCGCTAATTTTTTCGATGTCCTTGAAGGTTGAAATAGCTGCTATGAATTCTTCGAGCTTGTTGCTATTTCGCTCCCCTCGGAATCGTGCCGCACATGTTGTGAATGAACCAACTCGATAGTTGTTCACCGCGAGAGCAGCGATCAGCTGTTGAAATTGCTCGGTTGAAATATTCATAACGCCTTCTCGTTGTTTTAATCTTTCGCTGCGTCTAATTTCCTCTGTCATAAAAAATAGTCCACAAGTTGGGCGCCAATTTGAAATCATTAACCGAAACACTAAAGAACGCAAAAGAAGCAGAAATACATCAGCAAGACCGAAACAAACAGTATGCCGACCAGAAGCTAAGAAGACAACCCTCCCTAGGTGTAGGAGATCAAGTTATGGTTACTACCCACGTTTTGAGCAACGCTGCAAAAGGTATCAGCTCCAAATTTATACCCAAACGAGACGGACCATACACCATTATCAGGAAAATTGGTTCCTGTAGCTATGAAGTTGCCAACGAAAATGAACCACTAATCCCACTTGGTATATTTCATTCCTCCAATTTAACCTCATTCATAGGTGACCACAGCTCTACTCCTCTCATGACCCTAAGAAAGCGAGGACGACCAAAGAAGACACAACAAAAATGAATTGAATTGACAAGACTCCGTGGCGTTCATCATGTCAAAGGGGGAGAATGTAGCAGTGCTTATCTTAAGTTATATATATGCCATAAAATATGCAACACTAAATTATATGTTGTAGCATTGCTTATCACAAGTTATATATATGCCATAAAATATGCAACACTAAGTTATATGTTGTAGCATTGCTTATCTTAAGTTATATATAATCCATAAAAATATGCAACACTAAATTATATGTTGTAGTATTGCTTATCTTAAGTTTTATCTATATGCCATAAAATATGCAACACTAAATTATATGTTTAAACACATTAAAGTAAACTTTTAGGTTTAACAGTATAATTTAGTGTTGCATATTTTATGGCATATATATATAACTTAAGAAAAGCAATACTACAACATATAATTTAGTGTTGCATATTTTTATGGATTATATATAACTTAAGATAAGCAATGCTACAACATATAATTTAGTGTTGCATATTTTATGGCATATATATAACTTAAGATAAGCACTGCTACACACTGAAATTAAGAGACGATTGCCCTCTAACGGTGCTGTTTTTAGGAGTAAAAATCTAAAATTATGTTGTTAGATGGACTGACTAACAGGCTTTCTTACTGCATTCAGAAGCAATTTAACTTTGCCATCCTTGATTTCCATTTGCAATTACTTTTTCTTCGTACCTGTAGGACGTGAAAAACGTTTTACAACTTTAAAATAAACACCATATTTAAGGGACGATTGCGCTCTAAGGGTGCTATTTTTAGGAGTAAAAATCTGAAATTATGCCGTTAGATAGGCTGACTAACGGGCTTTCTAACTGCATTCAACAAAAAATTAAATTTGCCATCCTTGAGGGCTGTAGGTCGTGAAAAACGTTTTACAACCAAAAATAAATACAAAAATTAAGGGACGATTGCCCTCTATCGGTGCTATTTGGAGGAGTAAAAATCTGAAATTATGCCGTTAGATGGACTGACTAACGGGCTTTCTAACTGCATTTAAAAAAAATTAACTTTGCCACCCTTGAGGGCTTTAGGACGCAAAAAGCGTTTTACAACCTTAAAATAAACACCGAAATTAAGAGACGATTGCCCTCTAACGGTGCTATTTTAAGGAGTAAAAATCTGAATCAAAATTAAGCGACGATTACCCTCTAACGGTGCTGTTTTTAGGAGTAAAAATCAAAAATTATGTTGCTATGATTACGGGCTTTCTAACTGCATTCAAAAACTAATTAACTTTGCCATCCTAGAGGGCTGTAGGACGTGAAAAACGTTTTACAACCTAAAATAAACACCAAAATTAAGGGACGATTGCCCTCTAACGGTGCTATTGTTAGGAGTAAAAACCTGAAATTATGCCGTTAGATGAACTGACTAATGCCGTTAGATGAACTGACAGCTAGATAGCTGCATTTAGAAAAAATTAAGTTTGCCATCCTTGAGGGCTGTAGGAAGTGAAAAGCGTTTTACAACCTTAAAATAAACACCAAAATTAAGGGACGATTGCCCTCTAACGGTGCTAGTTTTAGGAGTAAAAATCTAAAATTTTGTTGTTAGATGGACTGACTAACAGGCTTTCTTACTGCATTCAAAAGCAATTTAACTTTGCCATCCTTGAGATCTGTAGGACGTGAAAAATGTTTTACAACTTTAAAATAAACACCATATTTAAGGGACGATTGCGCTCTAAGGGTGCTATTTTTAGGAGTAAAAATCTGAAATTATGCCGTTAGATAGGCTGACTAACGGGCTTTCTAACTGCATTCAACAAAAAAATTAAATTTGCCATCCTTGATTGCTGTAGGTCGTGAAAAACGTTTTACAACCAAAAATAAATACAAAAATTAAGGGACGATTGCCCTCTATCGGTGCTATTTGGAGGAGTAATAATCTGAAATTATGCCGTTAGATGGACTGACTAACGGGCTTTCTAACTGCATTTAAAAAAAATTAACTTTGCCACCCTTGAGGGCTTTAGGACGCGAAAAGCGTTTTACAACCTTAAAATAAACACCGAAATTAAGAGACGATTGCCCTCTAACGGTGCTATTTTTAGGAGTAAAAATCTGAATCAAAATTAAGCGACGATTGCCCTCTAACGGTGCTGTTTTTAGGAGTAAAAATCAAAAATTATGTTGCTATGATTACGGGCTTTCTAACTTCATTCAAAAACTAATTAACTTTGCCATCCTAGAGGGCTGTAGGACGTGAAAAACGTTTTACAACTTTAAAATAAACACCATATTTAAGGGACTGCGCTCTAAGGGTGCTATTTTTAAGAGTAAAAATCTGAAATTATGCCGTTAGATAGGCTGACTAACGGGCTTTCTAAATGCATTCAACAAAAAATTAAATTTGCCATCCTTGAGGGCTGTAGGACGTGAAAAACATTTAACAACCTTAAAATAAACACCAAAATTAAGGGACGATTGCACTCTAGCGGTGCTATTTTTATGAGTAAAAATCTGAAATTATGCTTTTAGACGGACTGACTAACAGGCTTTCTAGCTGCATTAAAAGAAAATTAACTTTGCCATCCTTGAGGGCTGTAGGACGTGAAAAGCGTTTCACAACCTTAAAATAAACACCAAAATTAAGGGACGATTACCCTTTAACGGTGCTATTTTGAGGAGTTAACATCTGAAATTTTGTTGTTAGGTGGACTGACTAACGGGCTTTCTAACTGCATTTAAATACAAATTAACATTTCCATCCTTGAGGGCTGTAGGACGTGAAAAACGTTTTACAACCTAAAATAAACACCAAAATTAAGGGACGATTGTCCTCTAACGGTGCTATTTTAGGAGTAAAATCTGAAATTATGCCGTTAGATCGACTGACTAACAGGCTTTCTAGATGCATTCAAAAAAAATTAACTTTGCCATCCTTGAGGGTTGTAGGACATGAAAGGCGTTTTACAATCTTAAAATAAACACCAAACTTAAGCGATGATTACCCTATAACGGTGCTATTTTAGGAGTAAAATCTGAAATTATGCCGTTAGATCGACTGACTAACAGGCTTTCTAGCTGCATTCAAAAAAATTTAACTTTGCCATCCTTGAGGGCTGTAGGACGTGAAAAGCGTTTTACAACCTTAAAATAAACACCAAACTTAAGCGATGATTACCCTCTAAAGGTGCTATTTTAGGAGTAAAATCTGAAATTATGACGTTAGATCGACTGACTAACAGGCTTTCTAAATGCATTCAAAAACTAATTAACTTTGCCATCCTAGAGGGCTGTAGGACGTGAAAAACGTTTTACAACCTAAAATAAACACCAAAATTAAGGGAAGATTGCCCTCTAACGGTGCTATTTTTAGGAGTAAAAACCTGAAATTATGCCGTTATATGAACTGACTAATGCCATTAGATGAACTGACAGCTAGAAAGCTGCATTTAGAAAAAATTAAGTTTGCCATCCTTGAGGGCTGTAGGAAGTGAAAAGCGTTTTACAACCTTAAAATAAACACCAAAATTAAGTGACGATTGCCCTCTAACGGTGCTAGTTTTAGGAGTAAAAATCTAAAATTATGTTGTTAGATGGACTGACTAACAGGCTTTCTTACTGCATTCAAAAGCAATTTACTTTGCCTTCCTTGAGAACTGTAGGGCGTGAAAAACGTTTTACAACTTTAAAATAAACACCATATTTAAGGGACTGCGCTCTAAGGGTGCTATTTTTAAGAGTAAAAATCTGAAATTATGCCGTTAAATGGGCTGACTAACGGGCTTTCGAACTGCATTCAACAAAAAATTAAATTTGCCAGCCTTGAGGGCTGTAGGACGTGAAAAACATTTAACAACCTTAAAATAAACACCAAAATTAAGGGACGATTGCACTCTAGCGGTGCTATTTTTATGAGTAAAAATCTGAAATTATGCTTTTAGACGGACTGACTAACAGGCTTTCTAGCTGCATTAAAAGAAAATTAACTTTGCCATCCTTGAGGGCTGTAGGACGTGAAAAGCGTTCATCCTTGATTGCTGTAGGTCGTGCAAAACGTTTTACAACCAAAAATAAATACAAAAATTAAGGGACGATTGCCCTCTATCGGTGCTATTTGGAGGAGTAATAATCTGAAATTATGCCGTTAGATGGACTGACTAACGGGCTTTCTAACTGCATTTAAAAAAAATTAACTTTGCCATCCTTGAGGGCTTTAGGACGCGAAAAGCGTTTTACAACCTTAAAATAAACACCGAAATTAAGAGACGATTGCCCTCTAACGGTGCTATTTTTAGGAGTAAAAATCTGAATCGAAATTAAGCGACGATTGCCCTCTAACGGTGCTGTTTTTAGGAGTGAAAATCTAAAATTATGTTGTTAGATGGACTGACTAACAGGCTTTCTTACTGTATTCAAAAGCAATTTAACTTTGCCATCTTTGAGATCTGTAGGACGTGAAAAACGTTTTACAACTTTAAAATAAACACCATATTTAAGGGACGATTGCCCTCTATCGGTGCTATTTGGAGGAGTAAAAATCTGAAATTATGCCGTTAGATTGACTGACTAACGGGCTTTCTAACTGCATTTAAAAAAAATTAACTTTGCCACCCTTGAGGGCTTTAGAACGCGAAAAGCGTTTTACAACCTTAAAATAAACACCGAAATTAAGAGACGATTGCCCTCTAACGGTGCTGTTTTAAGGAGTAAAAATCTGAATCAAAATTAAGCGACGATTGCCCTCTAACGGTGCTGTTTTTAGGAGTAAAAATCAAAAATTATGTTGCTATGATTACGGGCTTTCTAACTGCATTCAAAAACTAATTAACTTTGCCATCCTAGAGGGCTGTAGGACGTGAAAAACGTTTTACAACCTAAAATAAACACCAAAATTAAGGGACGATTGCCCTCTAACGGTGCTATTGTTAGGAGTAAAAACCTGAAATTATGCCGTTAGATGAACTGACTAATGCCGTTAGATGAACTGACAGCTAGAAAGCTGCATTTAGAAAAAATTAAGTTTGCCATCCTTGAGGGCTGTAGGAAGTGAAAAGCGTTTTACAACCTTAAAATAAACACCAAAATTAAGGGACGATTGCCCTCTAACGGTGCTAGTTTTAGGAGTAAAAATCTAAAATTTTGTTGTTAGATGGACTGACTAACAGGCTTTCTTACTGCATTCAAAAGCAATTTAACTTTGCCATCCTTGAGATCTGTAGGACGTGAAAAACGTTTTACAACTTTAAAATAAACACCATATTTAAGGGACGATTGCGCTCTAAGGGTGCTATTTTTAGGAGTAAAAATCTGAAATTATGCCGTTAGATAGGCTGACTAACGGGCTTTCTAACTGCATTCAACAAAAAATTAAATTAAATTTGTTGTAAAACGTTTTTCACGTCCTACAGATCTCAAGGATGGCAAAGTTAAATTGCTTTTGAATGCAGTAAGAAAGCCTGTTAGACTGACTAACAGGATTTCTTACTGCATTCAAAAGAAATTTAACTTTGCCATCCTTGAGATCTGTAGGACGTGAAAAATGTTTTACAACTTTAAAATAAACACCATATTTAAGGGACGATTGCGCTCTAAGGGTGCTATTTTTAGGAGTAAAAATCTGAAATTATGCCGTTAGATAGGCTGACTAACGGGCTTTCTAACTGCATTCAACATAAAATTAAATTTGCCATCCTTGATTGCTGTAGGTCGTGAAAAACGTTTTACAACCAAAAATAAATACAAAAATTAAGGGACGATTGCCCTCTATCGGTGCTATTTGGAGGAGTAATAATCTGAAATTATGCCGTTAGATGGACTGACTAACGGGCTTTCTAACTGCATTTTAAAAAAATTAACTTTGCCACCCTTGAGGGCTTTAGGACGCGAAAAGCGTTTTACAACCTTAAAATAAACACCGAAATTAAGAGACGATTGCCCTCTAACGGTGCTATTATTAGGAGTAAAAATCTGAATCAAAATTAAGCGACGATTGCCCTCTAACGGTGCTGTTTTTAGGAGTAAAAATCAAAAATTATGTTGCTATAATTACGGGCTTTCTAACTGCATTCAAAAACTAATTAACTTTGCCATCCTAGAGGGCTGTAGGACGTGAAAAACGTTTTACAACCTAAAATAAACACCAAAATTAAGGGACGATTGCCCTCTAACGGTGCTAGTTTTAGGAGTAAAAATCTAAAATTATGTTGTTAGATGGACTGACTAACAGGCTTTCTTACTGCATTCAAAAGCAATTTAACTTTGCCATCCTTGAGATCTGTAGGGCGTGAAAAACGTTTTACAACTTTAAAATAAACACCATATTTAAGGGGCTGCGCTCTAAGGGTGCTATTTTTAAGAGTAAAAATCTGAAATTATGCCGTTAGATAGGCTGACTAACGGGCTTTCTAAATGCATTCAACAAAAAATTAAATTTGCCATCCTTGAGGGCTGTAGGACGTGAAAAACATTTAACAACCTTAAAATAAACACCAAAATTAAGGGACGATTGCACTCTAGCGGTGCTATTTTTATGAGTAAAAATCTGAAATTATGCTTTTAGACGGACTGACTAACAGGCTTTCTAGCTGCACTAAAAGAAAATTAACTTTGCCATCGTTGAGGGCTGTAGGCCGTGAAAAGCGTTTCACAACCTTAAAATAAACACCAAAATTAAGGGACGATTACCCTTTAACGGTGCTATTTTGAGGAGTTAACATCTGAAATTTTGTTGTTAGGTGGACTGACTAACGGGCTTTCTAACTGCATTTAAATACAAATTAACATTTCCATCCTTGAGGGCTGTAGGACGTGAAAAACGTTTTACAACCTAAAATAAACACCAAAATTAAGGGACGATTGCCCTCTAACGGTACTATTTTAGGAGTAAAATCTGAAATTATGCCGTTAGATCGACTGACTAACAGGCTTTCTAGCTGCATTCAAAAAAAATTAACTTTGCCATCCTTGAGGGTTGTAGGACATGAAAGGCGTTTTACAATCTTAAAATAAACACCAAACTTAAGCGATGATTACCCTATAACGGTGCTATTTTAGGAGTAAAATCTGAAATTATGCCGTTAGATCGACTGACTAACAGGCTTTCTAGCTGCATTCAAAAAAATTTAACTTTGCCATCGTTGAGGGCTGTAGGACGTGAAAAGCGTTTTACAACCTTAAAATAAACACCAAACTTAAGCGATGATTACCCTCTAACGGTGCTATTTTAGGAGTAAAATCTGAAATTATGCCGTTAGATCGACTGACTAACAGGCTTTCTAACTGCATTCAAAAACTAATTAACTTTGCCATCCTAGAGGGCTGTAGGACGTGAAAAACGTTTTACAACCTAAAATAAACACCAAAATTAAGGGACGATTGCCCTCTAACGGTGCTATTTTTAGGAGTAAAAACCTGAAATTATGCCGTTAGATGAACTGACTAATGCCATTAGATGAACTGACAGCTAGAAAGCTGCATTTAGAAAAAATTAAGTTCGCCATCCTTGAGGGCTGTAGGAAGTGAAAAGCGTTTTACAACCTTAAAATAAACACCAAAATTAAGGGACGATTGCCCTCTAACGGTGCTAGTTTTAGGAGTAAAAATCTAAAATTATGTTGTTAGATGGACTGACTAACAGGCTTTCTTACTGCATTCAAAAGCAATTTAACTTTGCCATCCTTGAGATCTGTAGGGCGTGAAAAACGTTTTACAACTTTAAAATAAACACCATATTTAAGGGACTGCGCTCTAAGGGTACTATTTTTAAGAGTAAAAATCTGAAATTATGCCGTTAGATAGGCTGACTAACGGGCTTTCGAACTGCATTCAACAAAAAATTAAATTTGCCATCCTTGAGGGCTGTAGGACGTGAAAAACATTTAACAACCTTAAAATAAACACCAAAATTAAGGGACGATTGCACTCTAGCGGTGCTATTTTTATGAGTAAAAATCTGAAATTATGCTTATAGAAGGACTGACTAACAGGCTTTCTAGCTGCATTAAAAGAAAATTAACTTTGCCATCCTTGAGGGCTGTAGGATGTGAAATGCGTTCATCCTTGATTGCTGTAGGTCGTGAAAAACGTTTTACAACCAAAAATAAATACAAAAATTAAGGGACGATTGCCCTCTATCGGTGCTATTTGGAGGAGTAATAATCTGAAATTATGCCGTTAGATGGACTGACTAACGGGCTTTCTAACTGCATTTAAAAAAAATTAACTTTGCCATCCTTGAGGGCTTTAGGACGCGAAAAGCGTTTTACAACCTTAAAATAAACACCGAAATTAAAAGACGATTGCCCTCTAACGGTGCTATTTTTAGGAGTAAAAATCTGAACCAAAATTAAGCGACGATTGCCCTCTAACGGTGCTGTTTTTAGGAGTAAAAATCAAAAATTATGTTCCTATGATTACGGGCTTTCTAACTGCATTCAAAAACTAATTAACTTTGCCATCCTAGAGGGCTGTAGGACGTGAAAAATGTTTTACAACTTAAAATAAACACCAAAATTAAGGGACGATTGCCCTCTAACGGTGCTAGTTTTAGGAGTAAAAATCTAAAATTATGTTGTTAGATGGACTGACTAACAGGCTTTCTTACTGCATTCAAAAGCAATTTAACTTTGCCATCCTTGAGATCTGTAGGGCGTGAAAAACGTTTTACAACTTTAAAATAAACACCATATTTAAGGGACTGCGCTCTAAGGGTGCTATTTTTAAGAGTAAAAATCTGAAATTATGCCGTTAGATAGGCTGACTACAACTAATTTCAACAAAAAATTAAATTTGCCATCCTTGAGGGCTGTAGGACGTGAAAAACATTTAACAACATTAAAATAAACACCAAAATTAAGGGACGATTGCACTCTAGCGGTGCTATTTTTATGAGTAAAAATCTGAAATTATGCTTTTAGACGGACTGACTAACAGGCTTTCTAGCTGCATTAAAAGAAAATTAACTTTGCCATCCTTGAGGGCTGTAGGACGTGAAAAGCGTTTCACAACCTTAAAATAAACACCAAAATTAAGGGACGATTACCCTTTAACGGTGCTATTTTGAGGAGTTAACATCTGAAATTTTGTTGTTAGGTGGACTGACTAACGGGCTTTCTAACTGCATTTAAATACAAATTAACATTTCCATCCTTGAGGGCTGTAGGACGTGAAAAACGTTTTACAACCTAAAATAAACACCAAAATTAAGGGACGATTGCCCTCTAACGGTGCTATTTTAGGAGTAAAATCTGAAATTATGCCGTTAGATCGACTGACTAACAGGCTTTCTAGCTGCATTCAAAAAAAATTAACTTTGCCATCCTTGAGGGTTGTAGGACATGAAAGGCGTTTTACAATCTTAAAATAAACACCAAACTTAAGCGATGATTACCCTATAAATGTGCTATTTTAGGAGTTAAATCTGAAATTATGCCGTTAGATCGACTGACTAACAGGCTTTCTAGCTGCATTCAAGAAAATTTAACTTTGCCATCCTTGAGGGCTGTAGGACGTGAAAAGAGTTTTACAACCTTAAAATAAACACCAAACTTAAGCGATGATTACCTTCTAACGGTGCTATTTTAGGAGTAAAATCTGAAATTATGCCGTTAGATCGACTGACTAACAGGCTTTCTAACTGCATTCAACAAAAATTAAATTTGCCATCCTTGAGGGCTGTAGGTCGTGAAAAACGTTTTACAACCAAAAATAAATACAAAAATGAGGGACGATTGCCCTCTATCGGTGCTATTTGGAGGAGTAAAAATCTGAAATTATGCCGTTAGATGGACTGACTAAGGGGCTTTCTAACAGCATTTAAAAAAATTAACTTTGCCATCCTTGAGGGCTTTAGGACGCGAAAAGCGTTTTACAACCTTAAAATAAACACCGAAATTAAGAGACGATTGCCCTCTAACGGTGCTATTTTTAGGAGTAAAAATCTGAATCAAAATTAAGCGACGATTGCCCTCTAACGGTGCTGTTTTTAGGAGTAAAAATCAAAAATTATGTTGCTTTTATTACGGGCTTTCTAACTGCATTCAAAAACTAATTAACTTTGCCATCCTTGAGGGCTGTAGGACGTGAAAAGCATTTAACAACCTCAAAATAAACACCAAAATTAAGGGACGATTGCACTATAGCGGTGCTATTTTTATGAGTAAAAATCTGAAATTATGCTTTTAGACGGACTGACTAACAGGCTTTCTAACTGCATTCAAATACAAATTAACATTTCCATCCTTGAGGGCTGTAGGACGTGAAAAACGTTTTACAACCTAAAATAAACACCAAAATTAAGGGACGATTGCCCTCTAACGGTGCTATTTTCAGGAGTAAGAACCTAAAATTATGTTGTTAGATGGACTGACTAACTGCATTCAAAAACAAATTAACTTTGCCATCCATTAGGGCTGTAGGACGTGAAAAGCGTTTTACAACTTTAAAATAAACACCAAACTTAAGCGATGATTACCCTCTAACGGTGCTATTTTAGGAGTAAAATCTAAAACTATGCCGTTAGATCGACTGACTAACAGGCTTTGTAGCTACATTCAAAAAAATTTAACTTTGCCATCCTTGAGGGTTGTAGGACATGAAAAGCGTTTTACAATCTTAAAATAAACAACAAAATTAAGGAACGATTGCCCTCTAGCGGTGCAATTTTTATGAGTAAAAATCTGAAATTATGCCTTTAGATGGACTGACCGACGAGCTTTCTAACTGCATTCAAAAACAAATTTACTTTGCCATCCTAGAAAGCTTTAGGACATGAAAAGCGTTTTACAACCTTAAAATAAACACCGAAATTAAGAGACGATTGCCCTCTAACGGTGCCATTTTTAGGAGTAAAAACCTGAAATTATGTTGTTAGATGGACTGACTACGGGCTTTCTAACTGCATTCAAAACAAATTAACTTTGCCATCCTAGAGGGTTGTAGGACGTGAAAAGCGTTTTACAATCTTAAAATAAACACCAAAGTTAAGGGACGATTGCCCTCTAACGGTGCTATTTTTAGGAGTAAAAACCTGAAATTATGTTTTTAGGTGGACTGACTAACGGGCTTTCTAACTGCATTCAAAAACAAATAAACATTGCCATCCTTGAGGGCTGTAGGACGTGAAAAACGTTTTACAATCTAAAATAAACACCAAAATTAAGGACGATTGCCCTCTAACGGTGCCATTTTTAGGAGTAAAAACCTGAAATTATGTTGTTAGATGGACTGACTAACTGCATTCAAAAACAAATTAACTTTGCCATCCATGAATGCTGTAGGACGTGAAAAGCGTTTTACAACCTTAAAATAAACACCAAATTAAAGCGATGATTACCCTCTAACGGTGCTATTTTAGGAGTTAAATCTGAAATTATGCCGTTAGATCGACTGACTAACAGGCTTTCTAGCTGCATTCAAAAAAAATTAACTTTGCAATCCTTGAGGTAGGACGTGAAAAGCGTTTTACAAACTTAAAATAGACACCAAAATTAAGAGACGATTGCCCTCTAACGGTGCTATTTTTAGGAGTAAAAACCTGATATAATGTTGATAGATGGACTGACTACGGGCTTTCTAACTGCATTCAAAAACAAATTTACTTTGCCATCCTAGAAAGCCCGTTGGCAAAATTAATTTGTTTTTGAATGCAGTTAGAAAAACTGCATTCAAAAACAAGTTAACTTTGCCATCCTTGAGGGCTGTAGGACGTGAATAGCGTTTAACAACTTTAAAATAAACACCAAAATTAAGTTACTATTGCCCTCTAAGGGTGATATTTTTAGGAATAAAAATCTGGTATTATGTCGTTAGATGGACTGACTAACGGGCTTTCTAACAGCATTAAAAAACAAATTAACTTTGCCATCCTAAAGGACTGTAGGACGTGAAAAGCGTTTTACAACCTTAAAATAAACACCAAAATTAAGGGACGATTACCCTCTAACGGTGCTATTTTGAAGTGTAAAAATCTGAAATTATGTTGTGAGGTGGACTGACTAACGGGCTTTCTAACTGCATTCAAATACAAATTAACATTTCCATCCTTGAGGGCTGTAGGACGTGAAAAACGTTTTACAACCTAAAATAAACACCAAAATTAAGGGACGATTGCCCTCTAACGGTGCTATTTTTAGGAGTAAAAACCTGAAATTATGTTGTTAGATGGATTGACTAACTGCATTTAAAAACAAATTAACTTTGCCATCCATGAGGGCTGTAGGACGTGAAAAGCCTTTTACAACCTTAAAATAAACACCAAACTTAAGCGATGATTACCCTCTAACGGTGCTATTTTAGGAGTAAAATCTGAAATTATGCCGTTAGATCGACTGACTAACAGGCTCTCTAGCTGCATTCAAACAAAATTAACTTTGCCATCCTTGAGGGCTGTAGGACGTGAAATACGTTATACAACCTTAAAATAAACACCATATTTAGATAGGGTGACTAACGGGCTTTCTAACTGCATTCAACAAAAAATTAAATTTGCCATCGTTGAGGGCTGTAGGTCGTGAAAAACGTTTTACAACCAAAAAAAAAATACAAAAATTAAGGGACGATTGCCCTCTATCGGTGCTATTTGGAGGAGTAAAAATCTGAAATTATGCCGTTAGATGGACTGACTAACGGGCTTTCTAACTGCATTTAAAAAAAAAATAACTTTGCCACCCTTGAGGGCTTTAGAACGCAAAAAGCGTTTTACAACCTTAAAATAAACACCAAAATTAAGGGACGATTGCACTCTAGCGGTGCTATTTTTATGAGTAAAAATCTGAAGTTATGCCTTAGACGGACTGACTAACAGGCTGTCTAGCTGCATTAAAAGAAAATTAACTTTGCCATCCTTGAGGGCTGTAGGACGTGAAAAGCGTTTCACAACCTTAAAATAAACAAAATTAAGGGACGATTACCCTCTAACGGTGCTATTTTTAGGAGTAAAAATCTGAAATTATGTTGTTAGGTGGACTGACTAACGGGCTTTCTAACTGCATTCAAAAAAAATTAACTTTGCCATCCTTGAGGGCTGTAGGACGTGAAAAACGTTTTACAAACTTAAATAAACACCAAAAATAAGGGACGATTGCCCTCTAACGGTGCTATTTTTAGGAGTAAAAATCTGAAAATATGCCGTTAGATAGGCTGACTAACGGGCTTTCTAACTGCATTCAACAAAAAATTAAATTTGTCATCCTTGAGGGCTGTAGGTCAAGAAAAACGTTTTACAACCAAAAATAAATACAAAAATTAAGGGACGATTGCCCTCTATCTGAAATTATTCCGTTAGATCGACTGACTAACAGGCTCTCTAGCTGCATTAACTTTGTCATCCTTGAGGGCTGTAGGACGTGAAAAACGTTTTACAACATTAAAATAAACACCATATTTAGATTGGCTGACTAACGGGCTTTCTAACTGCATTCAACAAAAAATTAAATTTGCCATCCTTGAGGGCTGTAGGCCGTGAAAAACGTTTTACAACCAAAAATAAATACAAAAATTAAGGGACGATTGCCCTCTATCGGTGTTATTTGGAGGAGTAAAAATCTGAAATTATGCCGTTAGATGAACTGACTAACGGGCTTTCTAACTGCATTTAAAAAAAATTAACTTTGCCACCCTTGAGGGCTTTAGGACGCGAAAAGCGTTTTACAACCTTAAAATAAACACCGAAATTAAGAGAAGATTGCCCTCTAACGGTGCTATTTTTAGGAGTAAAAATCTGAATCAAAATTAAGCGACGATTGCCCTCTAACGGTGCTGTTTTTAGGAGTAAAAATCAAAAATTATATTGCTATGATTAAGGGCTTTCTGACTGCATTCGAAAACTAATTAACTTTGCCATCCTTGAGTGCTGTAGGACGTGAAAAGCATTTAACAACCTTAAAATAAACACCAAAATTAAGGGACGATTGCACTCTAGCGGTGCTATTTTTATGAGCAACAATCTGAAATTATGCCTTTAGACGGACTGACTTACAGGCTTTCTAGCTGCATTAAAAGAAAATTAACTTTGCCATCTTTGAGGGCTGTAGGACGTGAAAAGCGTTTCACAACCTTAAAATAAACAAAATTAAGGGACGATTACCCTCTAACGGTGCTATTTTGAGAAGTAAAAATCTGAAATTATGTTGTTAGGTGGGCTGACTAACGGGCTTTCTAACTGCATTCAAAAAAATTAACTTTGCCATCCTTGAGGGCTGTAGGACGTGAAAAACGTTTACAAACTAAAATAAACACCAAAATTAAGGGACGATTGCCCTCTAACGGTGCTATTTTTAGGAGTAAAAACCTGAAATTATGTTGTTAGATGGACTGACTAACTGCATTCAAAAACAAATTAACTTTGCCATCCATGAGGGCTGTAGGACGTGAAAAGCGTTTTAGAACCTTAAAATAAACACCAAACTTAAGCGATGATTACCCTCTAACGGTGCTATTTTAGGAGTAAAATCTGAAATTATGCCGTTAGATCGACTGACTAACAGGCTTTCTAGCTGCATTCAAAAAAAATTAACTTTGCCATCCTTGAGGGCTGTAGGACGTGAAAAACGTTTTACAGCCTTAAAATAAGCACCAAAATTAAGAGACGATTGCCCTCTAACGGTGCTATTTTTTGAGTAAAATCTGAAATTATGCCGTTAGATCGACTGACTAACAGGCTTTCTAGATGCATTAAAAAAATTCACTTTGCCATTCTTGAGGGACGTGAAAAGCGTTTTACAACCTTAAAATAAACACCAAAATTAAGTTACTATTGCCCTCTAAGGGTGATATTTTTAGGAGTAAAAATCACGTGAAAAGCGTTTTACAATCTTAAAATAAACACCAAAATTAAGGGACGATGGCCCTCTAACGGTGCAATTTTTAGGAGTAAATATCTGAAATTATGTTGTTAGATGGACTGACTACGGGCTTTCTAACTGCATTAAAAAACTAAAAAAAAAACAAATTACCATTGCCATCCTAGAGGGCATTCTAACTGCATTCAAAAACAAATTAACTTTGCCATCCTAGAGGGCTGTAGGACGTGAAAAACGTTTTACAACCTAAAATAAACACCAAAATTAAGGGACGATTACCCTCTAACGGTGCTATTTTAGGAGTAAAATCTGAAATTATGCCGTTAGATCGACTGACTAACAGGCTTTCTAGCTGCATTCAAAAAAATTTAACTTTGCCATCCTTGAGGGTTGTAGGACATGAAAAACGTTTTACATTTTTAAAATAAACACCATATTTAAGGGACGATTGCGCTCTAAGGGTGCTATTTTTAGGAGTAAAAATCTGAAATTATGCCGTTAGATAGGCTGACTAACGGGCTTTCTAACTGCATTCAACAAAAAATTAAATTTGTCATCCTTGAGGGCTGTAGGTCGTGAAAAACGTTTTACAACCAAAAATAAATACAAAAAATAAGGGACGATTGCCCTCTATCGGTGCTATTTGGAGGAGTAAAAATCTGAAATTATGAAGTTAGATGGACTGACTAACGGGCTTTCTAACGGCATTTAAAAAAATTAACTTTGCCACCCTTGAGGGCTTGTTACGGCAGCCCTTCGTCACAGTCAATTTATATACACAGAAAACAAAATAAAACAATCAAACAATATACTTTTCAGAACGCGACGTAAGTCGCCTTTAATATTAATACATACATTAACACTTAACCACAACAAACTATCACTAACCCCCTCCACCACTTACTACCACCTAACACCATCCACCCCCACTTCCTATCCGAATATCCACATCCAAGCATCGAAGTCCCAGTCAAAGCAACTATAAATAATAAAAAAAAAAAAAAAAATTATAAATTTAATATGTACCCAAACTCAGGCAATTATAAAAGTCAAATTGCTTACCACTTGCTACCTGTTTTCATACCCAGCGTATTCTGGCACATGCGATCTCCAGCATGATCCAGCTCACTACACACCTGTGAAATATAATTTTTTTTTATCAAAACAACCAAAACACCAAAATTAATTAAATAATTGTGTACTTACTTACGATGAACGAATTCGGTGCGCATTGCACATCAATGCGTTTGGTTTGTTTACATTTTTGTTTTTGACGTTTTCCACTTTTGTATTACCTTTTGCCATTATCATTCGGCGAAGAGAACTTTCTTTCGCCGTACTCGAAGGCAATGGTGCTGTGCGTGGTAGGTTTCCTTCTGTTTTGGTAGGAGTTATTATTTGAATATTGATATTGTTACATGACTTGTTATGTGTAGGTGTATGTATATTTTTATTTATATTAAAATTATATTTATTTTAGAATATGTATTTGTTAGGTTTAGTCACTTATTTATTCTTTTTGTAAAGGCATTAGACCAATTAAGTTCGACTTCGATTTGAATTGAGACAGAGCTATTGTGAACGGGTCTCAAAAATTAACGAAGATGGGCGAATTGGAACTAAAATGATGAGAGAAAAGGAGAAAGCTCCACTCTGATAATTAGGCAGAATAGGTAATTTTTAAAAAAAGAGGAGAAGAGAAACATTTTTTTTTATACGAATGAAAGAATAACTCATAAAGAGAAAACAGGAGGGGGAGGGAAAGATATAGTGCAATCAATTGCAAGAGATGAGAACAGCTAATCCATTACCGCTCCAAAGATCGATAGCCGGTCGATGCCCTTTCTTTTTAATTTGAGCACGACACAAAAGTGGGTCAAAGCTGACAGCTGATCGATTGAGAGATCGAATTTTTTTTCTTCACAGTGGGACAAAAAGAATTGTCACACTTCTTCTGGGTTTTCTTGTATTTGGTAAACCGGCGAAGCACTTTTCCTTAGGAAATTAACTAAGGGCCTATATAAGGCATGCATACTGCATTTTGAAGGAGAGGCTAAAGTGAATTATTCGAATTTCGAGGCCTCTGCGACTGTGATTGGGGTGGTTTCCTGCAACAAAAAGACTGCGTAAGGACCGGGGTAACGGCCGTCAGGCGGACTCAGTGCAGTGCATGTAGGTACGCTGATATTAAGAGTGAGCCGCACGTTCAAGAATAATCGTACGTCTGGAAGTGAAATCACCAAAGAAAAAAAAAAAAAAAAAAGCAAGTTAATTTCAAAAAGGGGAATTTTAAAGAAATAGTGGGTGCTTCGTCAACGCCATATATATATATATATATATATATACATAGACATATATACGTGATTAACTCACTAAATAACCCGAAAGTGACATATCAAGTTAAAAGTAAACTAGCAGAATTTAAGATTAAAACAAGTTAAATTATTGAAGTGAATTTAGATTAAATTTAGTTTTAAGTAATTTTAGTTTAATAACTTTTATTGTGTCCCTTCCGGACTGCTTTTTGTCCCTTCTGGACCCTATTAGTATAATTAGTGTTAGGTTATTTCTGCTTTTAATATCATTTTTGTGCGCGTTATACCACCATTGTGGAACTTCCTGAGACGATCCTTCCTTCAGTGCTGCCGGCAGAACTTCGGGGGACAATCCAAGGTAACCGTGAGTAATTGTTTAAGTTTTCTTCATTTATGAATTTGAATATACATCCATTAAGTAGTATTAAGAACAGAAATTTCCTTTTTTTTTTAGTTTTAGTCTTTATTTTAAATAAATAATGTTTGATGGCTATAATAGCACAATTTTGTGGTGAGATTTTTTTGTGATAAGATGTTGGTTTAGATCCTTTTCGTGAGTGGTGTGTGGACGGTGGGCGGGCCGTCTTTTGGGGTTTGACTTGACATGACAGGACTATAACTAACGACGACAGGATGTGACAAATACATTTTCTTTTCACTTTACAGGACTTAGATTGCGGCTGATGAGTGGTCAAGGGGCTGTCCCCCGCAAACGTGGCCAAGGGGGTTAGCCATCGGATGTGTCTCGTGACACGAAGGGGTGGGGAGGCCAAACTCTGCCGATGATATCTGGCATGTTTCGGAATTGCGACGATCCTGTTCGATTGAAAGATGCCGGGAACAAGTTTATCGTGTTTAGGTTAGTTTAAGATTAGATTAGGGTTATAATTAGTTAGTGAACTAATGCCTTTTATTAGTTTTATTAGATAAGTTAGTTTTAGTCGTCGCGGTCGTTTTCCTGATATCTTTCTGTCGAATTGGCATAGATATTTGATCTTTTCTTTTACCTTTTTTTTTCTACTTCTATCCATTTCCTTTTTAGAGTCCTTTACATCCGTCTGTGGTCAAATTAACGTAGCTTTCTTCTTCTCTTTTGTTTTATTTTTTTTTTGGCACGAGATAAAAGTGTTAGTAGAGCTGGGATGTTATGGTGAGGGGGCAAGAACTCCCCCGTCCGACGAGTATAGCTGAGCAATCACTAGCGTGCCGCGCCCTTCTCACCGACATCGAAGTTGCCCCCGTGGCTTATCAGGCTCACAACAATGGCGCCCAACGGTTTTTTTTTGGCTAAGAGGCCGAATTGTAACTCCAAGGGGACGATTTTCGACTTAGAAGATCGTTGCCTTGGATTTACAATAGTCTCGTCGAGATTTTTTTTATACAAACTTTTTTTCTTTAAATTTCACTTTCATATCTTTTCTCTTTGATCAAATGTCGTTCAAGCTATTGATTTCAGATATGTCTGAAGGTGGCTGTCCGATCCTTAGGCTAATAGCCAATGGATTTAGTGAGGTAGCTGGAAGGCTGTTCTAGAATCGATAGCGGGCTAGAGTGGAGAATCCAAACTGCTAGCTGCTGCCCCAACAGATAAAGGCCTGGGCCTTATCTTTGGTGAGGCGTGAGCGGTGGGATTCGAAGCTGTGGCCGTGTTGGAGTATAGCCGAAATTACCCCAGCCATCCTGGTTTTGGCTAAGCCAGATACCAGTGTGGTAGGAGTATAATGGAAATGCTTCAACACTCGTCGTAATTCCGAAATAGCAGTCGCAATCAAACTTAAAAACTTAGGGACTTACATTACGAACCGATACAGGACAGACAAACAAATTCTCCAAAATGATTGGAAAACCCGTCGTAAAAGTCTACACACCACTACGAGCTTATTATAATCATAAATATCTACAACGTCAACAAACGAATTTTCTTCAAAGCGTTAAACATTATTTATAATAAATTTTTATTTAAAGCAAAAATTTATCCTTGAAGTCTTTGGAATTTACCGAAAGGAATTTTTTTTGAAATACATTTTTTATTTTGAAATATTTGGACATATTTTTTTTTTGAATTTGAATAATTTTTTTTGAATTTGAATAGTTTTTTTTTGAATTTGAATAATTTTTTTTGAAATATTTTTTTTGAAATTTGATTTTATTTTACTGCTGGTATTGCTTAGGAGTTGGCATAAGACCAACAAGTTTTTTTATTTCCCTTTCGTCTAGAAAAAGCTAAAGTTTTTTTTTTGAATTTCAATGGGGGACTCAAATAAGAAGTCAGGTGCGATCCCAAAACGCATGGGTTTTGAGGCTTCAAGCGAGCTCTCTGGGATTGGGGATTTTGAGGGTAGTAGCAGAGGTTTCGAAGGGCTGGGCCATAGGCGAAACGCACTGGAAGATGGTGCGAATTGCTTATGGAGTGATCCCGGGGTAAACCCGAGGAGAATCGAACAGGGGACGAGACGACAGAGGGTTGACACTCATACACTAGACATGACAGACTTAACGCTCTACTCTTACGATTTTATGAGGTTTAGCCCCGATGACCAGACAAAACGGCGAAACGAACACTATACACAAGACACGACAAACGCGAAGGGAGTTCCTCCTATGAAAGTGATTCAGGAAGAATCCGGGAGTGAACCCCAAGCTCTGTCAATAGACAACCAAGACTTACGACATGAAACCACCAAACGAACTTCAACAAACAAACGAAGACCCATGGAACGACAAGATGCTACGAACATTGGACAAGAGTCACCCTCCAACAACGAATACAGAACAGAAAAGGAACGAATAAACAGAAAGCAACTAACGTATGATACGGACGATGACGTAGTACGAAAACAAGCACAAAAAGAAGACGAACAAATAACAATGAAAATACATGAAGTGGTCTCTAGTGCTGTAAAGGAGAATCAGGCTAAAATGATGTCAGTCTTTGAGCTATCGATGAAGAGTTTAATGGTAACTTTTCAGGATAGCTTAAAGACTGTTAACGATAAGATTTGCGGCTTAGAGGATACCTTTGCAACACAAAGAGACTCGCCAAATGTGACCGACAGACAATCTACTATGACAAGGGACAATCACAGAACGCCAACAACAACACCACCGATAGACAGAACTAGACAATCTACTAGGGCGGACCACTTAACCGCTAGAGATACGGGCAGAAAAATTGAAATGCCCATACACAAATGGGGGGTTAAATTCGACGGTACTTCGAAGACGATGTCCGTCGAAAGCTTTATTTTTAGAGTCGAAACTCTCCAAAGGAAAAGTGCGATATCAGATGATCATTTGTTCGACCAATTCCACCATCTTCTTTCGGGTCCAGCCGAAAAGTGGTTTTGGCAATTTTTAGAAGAAAATGAGAGTGACGAAGATCTTAATTACCACGATCTAAAAGCTAGTTTGGTTAAGCAGTTTAGACACAACAAGAGGGACCATGAGATCTTAAGAGCGATAATGGAACGTAAGCAGCTACCCCAGGAATCATACGACGAATTTTACTCTGACATACGCGCACTGACACTTCAAATGACAAACCGACCACACGAACTCGACCTCATCGACATTATTAGACAAAATGTAAAGGACCGAATCGCCAACTTGATATTTGGCTGCTCGATTACATCCATACAGGATTTACGCGAACAATGTCGACGAGCAGAACGACATCTGACAAGTCGAGAAGTGCGCTTTAGACGAAACGTGAACGAACTTGGCGAGCATTTAGATTGTGGGACAAAAGACGATTCACAAGACAACTTAGAAGACGAAGGACTGGAGATTGCCGCCCTCCACTCGCATCGAACAAACCGACCGACGAAATACTTTAATCCAGACAATACGAATAGGACTGAACGAACAAATACGAACCGAGCGGACACTTACAGGACAACTACAGGGACGACGATTCCACCGGCATGTCCTTCTAACTTCCACACACTTACTTGTTTTAGTTGTGGCCAGGGAAATCTTAGCTTTAAGTGTCTTCGGTGCCAGGAAAACAAGATGGTCGGCGGAGCCTCCGGGAGCAATCTGCCGATGACCGGAACTGTCCCGGCGAAGAAGGAAAGCTCGGAACCATCACCATTTTAAAGAGTCCTTTAAGTAAAACAGATTCTTCCACCAAAAATCCTGCTCCTCAACGGAAAAGCCTTCACCAAAGAATCTTGGACTACAACCTTTCCCGTAAAAGAATTTTTGGCGAAGAAGTGACATGGCCGGTGGGAAAGAAAAGAAATTACATTAAAATAAGTAGGTTAAGGGAAAAGTGCAATAGACATAAACGCCGATTACATAAAATTTTAGCTTCTGTGATAACGGTAAACGACGATAACAGACCCTACGCGAAGGTAAGAGTAGGCGAAGAAGAGATGGTAGGGCTGTTAGATAGCGGAGCGTCAGTCAGCTGTTTAGGTAAAGGAGTATTACAACTTTTAGACAGACATAAAATAACGATGACTAAAATGACGACCGACATAAGAACAGCTGACGGGAAACACCAACAAATTTTAGGACGATTCAAAATTCCAGTCTCCTGGGGTAGCCAATTACACGAAATGGAACTGTATGTTGTTCCATCCTTGCAACAGGCGCTATATCTTGGTGTAGATTTTTGGAAGTTATTCAAGGTCGCTCCCAACATCATTGAAGAATTAGACACACCCTCGTCTACGAAGGTGGATTCGCCATTACAGGAACTCTCACCAGCACAGAACGCTGAGCTAGAGAGAGTAAAACGGCTCTATCCTTCTTTTGCGGTGTTGGGATTGGGTAAGACTATGTTCGAAGAACATGTAATCGAGGTGGATGATGAGAAAATGCCCATAAAACAACGACACTACCCTATCTCACCCGCAATACAAAAATTGCTCTATGACGAGCTTGATAGAATGCTCTCTCTTGGAGTAATAGAGGAGAGCAATAGTGCCTGGAGCTCACCGGTAGTGCTGGTGAGAAAACCTGGTAAGAATCGATTATGTCTAGATTCACGGAAAGTGAATTCTGTGACAAAGAAAGATGCTTACCCGCTTCCCCACATTGAAGGTCTTTTAAGCCGCCTTCAAGATACAAGATACATTTCGGGTATCGACCTTAAAGACGCATTTTGGCAGATTCCTCTGGAGCCCAAATCAAGGGAGAAGACAGCCTTCACAGTCCCTGGACGACCGTTATACCAGTATACGGTAATGCCGTTCGGACTGTGTAACGCCGCCCAGAGAATGTGTCGGCTCATGGACAAAGTCATTCCCTCTCGTTTGAAAGAGAATGTCTTTGTCTACCTCGATGACCTCTTGGTTTGTTCTCCGGATTTCGAATCACATGTCAAAATGCTTGATGAAGTAGCAAAATGTCTAAGGGGAGCGGGTTTGACCATTAATGTGCAGAAGAGCAAGTTTTGCTATCGAGAGATTAAGTATCTTGGATACATTGTAGGCGATGGGTGTCTAAGGACGGACCCCGATAAGATATCGGCGGTCGAAGATTTTCCGATTCCCAAGACTCCCAAGCAACTCCGTCGATTTCTGGGTATGACAGGGTGGTATAGAAGGTTTATACCAAATTATGCCTCCTTGTCTGCTCCAATGACTGACTGCCTTAAGAAAGGACAAACATTTTCAATGACTGACGTAGCGCTACACGCGTTTGAACAACTTAAGGCAACCTTGGTGTCCGCACCAATACTAACAAATCCGGACTTTTCGAAACGCTTCTACATACAATGTGACGCTTCAACAACAGGTGTAGGAAGTGTGCTATTTCAGATGGATGCGGAGAATAACGAACGACCGATAGCGTTCATGTCCCAGAAGCTTAATTCCGCACAGCGGAACTATAGCGTAACGGAACTTGAATGCTATGCGGCCGTTCTGTCGGTAAAGAAGTTCAGGGCCTATGTGGAGGGTTTACCTTTCACTATAATTACCGATCATGCAAGTCTGAAGTGGCTGATGACACAAAAGGACCTATCTGGTCGATTGGCCAGGTGGAGCCTTAAACTTCAGTGCTTCGACTTCATGATCGAACATAGGAAGGGTACCCAAAACGTAGTTCCTGATACTCTCTCGCGCATTCATATGGAAGAGCTTACTACAGACACCGAAATTCTGCAGGTTGACCTTGATTCTCCATACTTTTCTTCAGAAGAGTATGAGGAATTGAAGAAAACCGTAACAGAAAACCAAGACAGACTACCCGACACTTGCGTTTCAGACGGGTTTGTATATAAACGAACAGACATACGGACAGGTGACGCTGTACAGGACGACCGAGCATGGAAGCTCTGGATCCCGAAGGTTGGGCGTGGAAGCCTTGTGGAATCAGCACACTACTCGCCAGCCTCAGGCCATGGCGGTATTCACAAGACTTTGGCCAAACTTCGGCAAACTTACTTTTGGCCAGGAATGGTATCCGACGTTCAAACTTGTGTTAAGTCTTGTGAGGTTTGTAAGTGCTGTAAGCCACTTAATATGATTTCTCGACCGCCGATGGGTCAACAGGTGATTACGGAGCGACCTTTCCAACGTCTATACATTGATTTCCTAGGTCCATACCCGCGTACAAAGACAGGAAACACCCATATATTTATAGTCCTAGATCATTTTTCTAAGTATGTGTTTCTAAAACCCATTAAGAAGGCAACGGCGATAGAGGTAGTAAAATTTTTAGAAGAAAGCGTATTTCATACGTTTGGTGTACCTGAGCACATACATTCTGACAATGGCAAGCAGTTCGTATCTGAACTATTTGCCAGCTTCTTAGCAAAATATGGAGTTAGACATGTCCGCACCGCATTTTACTCTCCTCAAGCTAACGCTTCGGAAAGAGTCAACCGATCGGTGTTGGCCAAAATAAGGGCATACATCCAGGGAGACCAGAAAACATGGGACCAACATGTAAGTGACGCAGCGTTTTCTTTGAGGAGCGTAATACATGATGCGACTAAATTCGAACCATATTTTACTGTGTTTGGTACACACATGATCCAACATGCTAAATCATACGAGCTCTTACGCAAACTTGACGTAATAAAAGATATGACGACCGATGTAATTGAGAAAAATGATAGACTAGAATTGATACGGACAAAAATTTTCGATAACTTGAAGTTATCTCATGACAAGGCAACGCGAACTTATAATACCAGGAGTAGAGACGTAAAGTATAAAGAGGGGCAGATAGTTTTTCGACGAAACTTTAAACAAAGTAGTCAACCAGAAAACTATAATGCCAAATTAGGCCCAAAATTTATTATGTCTGTGATATTAAGGACTATAGGCAATTCCCTGTATGAAGTAGGAAATCAGAATGGCGAAAAAGTCGGTGTTTTTCACGCCAAAGATTTACACGTATAAGTGCAATATGAAACTGACGCACTCTATCTGTCGTTGCCCGATTGTCTGTGATATGTATGTAGTATTCAAGTAGTTTATTTATTCAAATATTTAATAATGATCAACTATTTATTATCCCGTGTCTGTATTGATTATGTTATTTACACCTTTATGTTTTCCATGTTATTTATATATTTATTTAGCTATTTATTTATTTATCTATTTATTTATTTATCTTTTTATTTATTAAGCTATTTATTAATTTATTTACACTCTAGTTTATTAAGGGTCATCTGTGATAACATTAACTGTGATAGATTAGTTTAGTTTATATTTTTTTTTACTATTTTCCAAGTGTGTTCAACTATTTGCCCGGTTAGCAATCAGGGTAAAGCAATGATAACTCAGGGAGTGGGCCCTTGCCACACGTTGTTGCTTAAATTCCATCCCACCTCAGTACTGGTCGAAGGACTATTCTTTTTTTTACGAAATCGGAGAACTCCCGACCACTCGTACTCCGTTTCGAGCCTGTTACGGCAGCCCTTCGTCACAGTCAATTTATATACACAGAAAACAAAATAAAACAATCAAACAATATACTTTTCAGAACGCGACGTAAGTCGCCTTTAATATTAATACATACATTAACACTTAACCACAACAAACTATCACTAACCCCCTGTTCCACCACTTACTACCACCTAACACCATCCACCCCCACTTCCTATCCGAATATCCACATCCAAGCATCGAAGTCCCAGTCAAAGCAACTATAAATAATAAAAAAAAAAAAAAAAAATTTATAAATTTAATATGTACCCAAACTCAGGCAATTATAAAAGTCAAATTGCTTACCACTTGCTACCTGTTTTCATACCCAGCGTATTCTGGCACATGCGATCTCCAGCATGATCCAGCTCACTACACACCTGTGAAATATAATTTTTTTTTATCAAAACAACCAAAACACCAAAATTAATTAAATAATTGTGTACTTACTTACGATGAACGAATTCGGTGCGCATTGCACATCAATGCGTTTGGTTTGTTTACATTTTTTTTTGACGTTTTCCACTTTTGTATTACCTTTTGCCATTATCATTCGGCGAAGAGAACTTTCTTTCGCCGTACTCGAAGGCAATGGTGCTGTGCGTGGTAGGTTTCCTTCTGTTTTGGTAGGAGTTATTATTTGAATATTGATATTGTTACATGACTTGTTATGTGTAGGTGTATGTATATTTTTATTTATATTAAAATTATATTTATTTTAGAATATGTATTTGTTAGGTTTAGTCACTTATTTATTCTTTTTGTAAAGGCATTAGACCAATTAAGTTCGACTTCGATTTGAATTGAGACAGAGCTATTGTGAACGGGTCTCAAAAATTAACGAAGATGGGCGAATTGGAACTAAAATGATGAGAGAAAAGGAGAAAGCTCCACTCTGATAATTAGACAGAATAGGTAATTTTTAAAAAAAGAGGAGAAGAGAAACATTTTTTTTTATACGAATGAAAGAATAACTCATAAAGAGAAAACAGGAGGGGGAGGGAAAGATATAGTGCAATCAATTGCAAGAGATGAGAACAGCTAATCCATTACCGCTCCAAAGATCGATAGCGGTCGATGCCTTTCTTTTTAATTTGAGCACGACACAAAAGTGGGTCAAAGCTGACAGCTGATCGATTGAGAGATCGAATTTTTTTTTTTCTTCACAGTGGGACAAAAAGAATTGTCACACTTCTTCTGGGTTTTCTTGTATTTGGTAAACCGGCGAAGCACTTTTCCTTAGGAAATTAACTAAGGGCCTATATAAGGCATGCATACTGCATTTTGAAGCAGAGGCTAAAGTGAATTATTCGAATTTCGAGGCCTCTGCGACTGTGATTGGGGTGGTTCCCTTCAACAAAAGGACTGCGTAAGGACCGGGGTAACGGCCGTCAGGCGGACTCAGTGCAGTGCATGTAGGTACGCTGATATTAAGAGTGAGCCGCACGTTCAAGAATAATCGTACGTCTGGAAGTGAAATCACCAAAGATAGACAAAAAAAAAAGAAAGTTAATTCCAAAAAGGGGAATTTTAAAGAAATAGTGGGTGCTTCGTCAACGCCATATATATATATATATATATATATATACATAGACATATATACGTGATTAACTCACTAAATAACCCGAAAGTGACATATCAAGTTAAAAGTAAACTAGCAGAATTTAAGATTAAAACAAGTTAAATTATTGAAGTGAATTTAGATTAAATTTAGTTTTAAGTAATTTTAGTTTAATAACTTATTGTGTCCCTTCCGGACTGCTTTTTGTCCCTTCTGGACCCTATTAGTATAATTAGTGTTAGGTTATTTCTGCTTTTAATATCATTTTTGTGCGCGTTATACCACCATTGTGGAACTTCCTGAGACGATCCTTCCTTCAGTGCTGCCGGCAGAACTTCGGGGGACAATCCAAGGTAACCGTGAGTAATAGTTTAAGCTTTCTTCATTTATGAATTTGAATATACATCCATTAAGTAGTATTAAGAACAGAAATTTCCTTTTTTTTTTAGTTTTAGTCTTTATTTTAAATAAATAATGTTTGATGGCTATAATAGCACAATTTTGTGGTGAGATTTTTTTTGTGATAAGATGGTGGTTTAGATCCTTTTCGTGAGTGGTGTGTGGACGGTGGGCGGGCCGTCTTTTGGGGTTTGACTTGACATGACAGGACTATAACTAACGACGACAGGATGTGACAAATACATTTTCTTTTCACTTTACAGGACTTAGATTGCGGCTGATGAGTGGTCAAGGGGCTGTCCCCCGCAAACGTGGCCAAGGGGGTTAGCCATCGGATGTGTCTCGTGACACGAAGGGGTGGGAAGGCCAAACTCTGCCGATGATATCTGGCATGTTTCGGAATTGCGACGATCCTGTTCGATTGAAAGATGCCGGGAACAAGTTTATCATGTTTAGGTTAGTTTAAGATTAGATTAGGGTTATAATTAGTTAGTGAACTAATGCCTTTTATTAGTTTTATTAGATAAGTTAGTTTTAGTCGTCGCGGTCGTTTTCCTGGTATCTTTCTGTCGAATTGGCATAGATATTTGATCTTTTCTTTTACCTTTTTTTTTTCTACTTCTATCCATTTCCTTTTTAGAGTCCTTTATATCCGTCTGTGGTCAAATTAACGTAGCTTTCTTCTTCTCTTTTGTTTTATTTTTTTTTGGCACGAGATAAAAATGTTAGTAGAGCTGGGATGTTATGGTGAGGGGGCAAGAACTCCCCCGTCCGACGAGTATAGCTGAGCAATCACTAGCGTGCCGCGCCCTTCTCACCGACATCGAAGTTGCCCCCGTGGCTTATCAAGGCTCACAACAAATTCGAATCGCAAGTCACGCTAGACGTCCGAACCAACTTAAAATACTCTAAAATTTAATCCGAAAAATATTTTTTTTTAGAAACGCTTATATCAACATAGTTTTGGATGCAATATTAATTGGTGTAAAATGAATATGTTGAAAATTTTTGATTTGGAGTTGTAAACCCATTTAAGTCAGTTTTATGAAACAATTACGGAAAGATGTATGATTTTGATGATTTTGGACAGTTCATATTAACAAAATGACCCGTATTTCTCATTGTACATAGTCTAAGTAAAAAAATGTATTTTTAACGTTAACTAGAACTGTTCAGCTTTATAATAAGAGGTCGACCATTAAAATCGGTCCAGGCATTAGCTGGGAATTCAAATCGCAAGTCACGCTAGACGTCCGAACCAACTTAAAATACTCTAAAATGTAATCCGAAAAATATTTTTTTTTAGAAACGCTTATATCAACATAGTTTTGGATGCAATATTAATTGATGTAAAATGAATATGTTGAAAATTTTTGTTTTGGAGTTGTAAACCCATTTAAATCAGTTTTATGAAACAATTACGGAAATATGTATGATTTTGATGATTTTGGACAGTTCAGATTAACAAAATGACCCGTATTTCTCATTGTATATAGTCTAAGTGTAAAAATGTATTTTTAACGTTAACTAGAACTGTTCAGCTTTATAATAAGAGGTCGACCATCAAAATCGGTCCAGGCATTAGCTGGGAATTCGAATCGCAAGTCACGCTAGACGTCCGAACCAACTTAAAATACTCTAAAATTTAATCCGAAAAATATTTTTTTTTAGAAACCCTTTATCAACATAGTTTTGGATGCAATATTAATTGGTGTAAAATGAATATGTTGAAAATTTTTGTTTTGGAGTTGTAAACACATTTAAATCAGTTTTATGAAACAATTACGGAAAGATGTATGATTTTGATGATTTTGGACAGTTCAGATTAACAAAATGACCCGTATTTCTCATTGTATATAGTCTAAGTGTAAAAAATTATATTTAACGTTAACTAGAACTGTTCAGCTTTATAATAAGAGGTCGACCATCAAAATCGGTCCAGGCATTAGCTGGGAATTCGAATCGCAAGTCACGCTAGACGCCCGAACCAACTTAAAATACTCTAAAATTTAATCCGAAAAATATTTTTTTTTAGAAACGCTTATATCAACATAGTTTTGGATGCAATATTAATTGGTGTAAAATGAATATGTTGAAAATTTTTGTTTTGGAGTTGTAAACCCATTTAAATCAGTTTTATGAAACAATTACGGAAAGATGTATGATTTTGATGATTTTGGACAGTTCAGATTAACAAAATGACCCGTATTTCTCATTGTATATAGTCTAAGTGTAAAAATGTATTTTTAACGTTAACTAGAACTGTTCAGCTTTATAATAAGAGCAAGTCACGCTAGACGTCCGAACCAACTTAAAATACTCTAAAATTTAATCCGAAAAATATTTTTTTTTAGAAACGCTTATATCAACATAGTTTTGGATGCAATATTAATTGGTGTAAAATGAATATGTTGAAAATTTTTGTTTTGGAGTTGTAAACCCATTTAAATCAATTTTATGAAACAATTACGGAAAGATGTATGATTTTGATGATTTTGGACAGTTCAGATTAACAAAATGACCCGTATTTCTCATTGTATATAGTCTAAGTGTAAAAATGTATTTTTAACGTTAACTAGAACTGTTCAGCTTTATAATAAGTGGTCGACCATCAAAATCGGTCCAGGCATTAGCTGGGAATTCGAATCGCAAGTCACGCTAGACGTCCGAACCAACTTAAAATACTCTTAAATTTAATCCGAAAAATATTTTTTTTTAGAAACGCTTATATCAACATAGTTTTGGATGCAATATTAATTGGTTTAAAATGAATATGTTGAAAATTTTTGTTTTGGAGTTGTAAACCCATTTAAATCAGTTTTATGAAACAATTACGGAAAGATGTATGATTTTGATGATTTTGGACAGTTCAGATTAACAAAATGACCCGTATTTCTCATAGTATATAGTCTAAGTGTAAAAATGTATTTTTAGCGTTAACAAGAACTGTTCAGCTTTATAATAAGTGGTCGACCATTAAAATCGGTCCAGGCATTAGCTGGGAATTCGAATCGCAAGTCACGCTAGACGTCCGAACCAACTTAAAATACTCTAAAATTTAATCCGAAAAATATTTTTTTTTAGAAACGCTTATATCAACATAGTTTTGGATGCAATATTAATTGGTGTAAAATGAATAAGTTGAAAATTTTTGTTTTGGAGTTGTAAACCCATTTAAATCAGTTTTATGAAACAATTACGGAAAGATGTATGATTTTGATGATTTTGGACAGTTCAGATTAACAAAATGACCCGTATTTCTCATTGTATATAGTCTAAGTGTAAAAATGTATTTTTAGCGTTAACTAGAACTGTTCAGCTTTATAATAAGAGGTCGACCATCAAAATCGGTCCAGGTATTAGCTGGGAATTCGAATCGCAAGTCACGCTAGACGTCCGAACCAACTTAAAATACTCTAAAATTTAATCCGAAAAATATTTTTTTTTAGAAACGCTTATATCAACATAGTTTTGGATGCAATATTAATTGGTGTAAAATGAATATGTTGAAAATTTTTGATTTGGAGTTGTAAACCCATTTAAGTCAGTTTTATGAAACAATTACGGAAAGATGTATGATTTTGATGATTTTGGACAGTTCAGATTAACAAAATGACCCGTATTTCTCATTGTACATAGTCTAAGTAAAAAATGTATTTTTAACGTTAACTAGAACTGTTCAGCTTTATAATAAGAGGTCGACCATCAAAATCGGTCCAGGCATTAGCTGGGAATTCGAATCGCAAGTCACGCTAGACGTCCGAACCAACTTAAAATACTCTAAAATTTAATCCGAAAAATATTTTTTTTTAGAAACGCTTATATCAACATAGTTTTGGATGCAATATTAATTGGTGTAAAATGAATATGTTGAAAATTTTTGTTTTGGAGTTGTAAACCCATTTAAATCAGTTTTATGAAACAATTACGGAAAGATGTATGATTTTGATGATTTTGGACAGTTCATATTAACAAAATGACCCGTATTTCTCATTGTATATAGTCTAAGTGTAAAAATGTGTTTTTAACGTTAACTAGAACTGTTCAGCTTTATAATAAGAGGTCGACCATCAAAATCGGTCCAGGCATTAGCTGGGAATCCGAAAAATATTTTTTTTTAGAAACCCTTATATCAACATAGTTTTGGATGCAATATTAATTGGTGTAAAATGAATATGTTGAAAATTTTTGTTTTGGAGTTGTAAACACATTTAAATCAGTTTTATGAAACAATTACGGAAAGATGTATGATTTTGATGATTTTGGACAGTTCAGATTTACAAAATGACCCGTATTTCTCATTGTATATAGTCTAAGTGTAAAAAATTATATTTAACGTTAACTAGAACTGTTCAGCTTTATAATAAGAGGTCGACCATCAAAATCGGTCCAGGCATTAGCTGGGAATTCGAATCGCAAGTCACGCTAGACGTCCGAACCAACTTAAAATACTCTAAAATTTAATCCGAAAAATATTTTTTTTTAGAAACGGTTATATCAACATAGTTTTGGATGCAATATTAATTGGTGTAAAATGAATATGTTGAAAATTTTTGTTTTGGAGTTGTAAACCCATTTAAATCAATTTTATGAAACAATTACGGAAAGATGTATGATTTTGATGATTTTGGACAGTTCAGATTAACAAAATGACCCGTATTTCTCATTGTATATAGTCTAAGTGTAAAAATGTATTTTTAACGTTAACTAGAACTGTTCAGCTTTATAATAAGAGGTCGACCATCAAAATCGGTCAAGGCATTAGCTGGGAATTCGCAAGTCACGCTAGACGTCCGAACCAACTTAAAATACTCTAAAATTTAATCCGAAAAATATTTTTTTTTAGAAACGGTTATATCAACATAGTTTTGGATGCAATATTAATTGGTGTAAAATGAATATGTTGAAAATTTTTGTTTTGGAGTTGTAAACCCATTTAAATCAATTTTATGAAACAATTACGGAAAGATGTATGATTTTGATGATTTTGGACAGTTCAGATTAACAAAATGACCCGTATTTCTCATTGTATATAGTCTAAGTGTAAAAATGTATTTTTAACGTTAACTAGAACTGTTCAGCTTTATAATAAGAGGTCGACCATCAAAATCGGTCAAGGCATTAGCTGGGAATTCGCAAGTCACGCTAGACGTCCGAACCAACTTAAAATACTCTTAAATTTAATCCGAAAAATATTTTTTTTTAGAAACGCTTATATCAACATAGTTTTGGATGCAATATTAATTGGTTTAAAATGAATATGTTGAAAATTTTTGTTTTGGAGTTGTAAACCCATTTAAATCAGTTTTATGAAACAATTACGGAAAGATGTATGATTTTGATGATTTTGGACAGTTCAGATTAACAAAATGACCCGTATTTCTCATAGTATATAGTCTAAGTGTAAAAATGTATTTTTAACGTTAACAAGAACTGTTCAGCTTTATAATAAGTGGTCGACCATTAAAATCGGTCCAGGCATTAGCTGGGAATTCGAATCGCAAGTCACGCTAGACGTCCGAACCAACTTAAAATACTCTAAAATTTAATCCGAAAAATATTTTTTTTTAGAAACGCTTATATCAACATAGTTTTGGATGCAATATTAATTGGTGTAAAATGAATAAGTTGAAAATTTTTGTTTTGGAGTTGTAAACCCATTTAAATCAGTTTTATGAAACAATTACGGAAAGATGTATTTTTTTGATGATTTTGGACAGTTCAGATTAACAAAATGACCCGTATTTCTCATTGTATATAGTCTAAGTGTAAAAATGTATTTTTAACGTTAACTAGAACTGTTCAGCTTTATAATAAGAGGTCGACCATCAAAATCGGTCCAGGTATTAGCTGGGAATTCGAATCGCAAGTCACGCTAGACGTCCGAACCAACTTATAATACTCTAAAATTTAATCCGAAAAATATTTTTTTTTAGAAACGCTTTTATCAACATAGTTTTGGATGCAATATTAATTGGTGTAAAATGAATATGTTGAAAATTTTTGATTTGGAGTTGTAAACCCATTTAAGTCAGTTTTATGAAACAATTACGGAAAGATGTATGATTTTGATGATTTTGAACAGTTCAGATTAACAAAATGACCCGTATTTCTCATTGTACATAGTCTAAGTAAAAAAATGTATTTTTAACGTTAACTAGAACTGTTCAGCTTTATAATAATTTATAATAAGAGGTCGACCATCAAAATCGGTCCAGGCATTAGCTGGGAATTCGAATCGCAAGTCACGCTAGACGTCCGAACCAACTTAAAATACTCTAAAATTTAATCCGAAAAATATTTTTTTTTAGAAACGCTTATATCAACATACTTTTGGATGCAATATTAATTGGTGTAAAATGAATATGTTGAAAATTTTTGTTTTGGAGTTGTAAACCCATTTAAATCAGTTTTATGAAACAATTACGGAAAGATGTATTATTTTGATGATTTTGGACAGTTCAGATTAACAAAATGACCCGTATTTCTCATTGTATATAGTCTAAGTGTAAAAATGTATTTTTAACGTTAACTAGAACTGTTCAGCTTTATAATAAGAAGTCGACCATCAAAATCGGTCCAGGCATTAGCTGGGAATTCGAATCGCAAGTCACGCTAGACGTCCGAACCAACTTAAAATACTCTAAAATTTAATCCGAAAAATATTTTTTTTTAGAAACGCTTATATCAACATACTTTTGGATGCAATATTAATTGGTGTAAAATGAATATGTTGAAAATTTTTGTTTTGGAGTTGTAAACCCATTTAAGTCAGTTTTATGGAACAATTACGGAAAGATGTATGATTTTGATGATTTTGAACAGTTCAGATTAACAAAATGACCCGTATTTCTCATTGTACATAGTCTAAGTAAAAAAATGTATTTTTAACGTTAACTAGAACTGTTCAGCTTTATAATAAGAGGTCGACCATCAAAATCGGTCCAGGCATAAGCTGGGAATTCGAATCGCAAGTCACGCTAGACGTCCGAACCAACTTAAAATACTCTAAAATTTAATCCGAAAAATATTTTTTTTAGAAACGCTTATATCAACATAGTTTTGGATGCAATATTAATTGGTGTAAAATGAATATGTTGAAAATTTTTGTTTTGGAGTTGTAAACCCATTTAAGTCAGTTTTATGAAACAATTACGGAAAGATGTATGATTTTGATGATTTTGGACAGTTCAGATTAACAAAATGACCCGTATTTCTCATTGTACATAGTCTAAGTAAAAAAATGTATTTTTAACGTTAACTAGAACTGTTCAGCTTTATAATAAGAGGTCGACCATCAAAATCGGTCCAGGCATTAGCTGGGAATTCGAATCGCAAGTCACGCTAGACGTCCGAACCAACTTAAAATACTCTAAAATTTAATCCGAAAAATATTTTTTTTTAGAAACGCTTATATCAACATACTTTTGGATGCAATATTAATTGGTGTAAAATGAATATGTTGAAAATTTTTGTTTTGGAGTTGTAAACCCATTTAAATCAGTTTTATGAAACAATTACGGAAAGATGTATTATTTTGATGATTTTGGACAGTTCAGATTAACAAAATGACCCGTATTTCTCATTGTATATAGTCTAAGTGTAAAAATGTATTTTTAACGTTAACTAGAACTGTTCAGCTTTATAATAAGAGGTCGACCATCAAAATCGGTCCAGGCATTAGCTGGGAATTCGAATCGCAAGTCACGCTAGACGTCCGAACCAACTTAAAATACTCTAAAATTTAATCCGAAAAATATTTTTTTTTAGAAACGCTTATATCAACATAGTTTTGGATGCAATATTAATTGGTGTAAAATGTTTATGTTGAAAATTTTTGTTTTGGAGTTGTAAACCCATTTAAATCAGTTTTATGAAACAATTACGGAAAGATGTATGATTTTGATGATTTTGGACAGTTCAGATTAACAAAATGACCCGTATTTCTCATTGTATATAGTCTAAGTGTAAAAATTTATTTTCAACGTTAACTAGAACTGTTCAGCTTTATAATAAGAGGTCGACCATCAAAATCGGTCCAGGCATAAGCTGGGAATTCGAATCGCAAGTCACGCTAGACGTCCGAACCAACTTAAAATACTCTAAAATTTAATCCAAAAAATATTTTTTTTTAGAAACGCTTATATCAACATAGTTTTGGATGCAATATTAATTGGTGTAAAATGAATATGTTGAAAATTTTTGTTTTGGAGTTGTAAACCCATTTAAATCAGTTTTATGAAACAATTACGGAAAGATGTATGATTTTGATGATTTTGGACAGTTCAGATTAACAAAATGACCCGTATTTCTCATTGTATAAAGTCTAAGTGTAAAAATGTATTTTTAACGTTAACTAGAACTGTTCAGCTTTATAATAAGAGGTCGACCATCAAAATCGGTCCAGGCATTAGCTGGGAATTTGCAAGTCACGCTAGACGTCCGAACCAACTTAAAATACTCTAAAATTTAATCCGAAAAATATTTTTTTTAGAAACGCTTATATCAACATAGTTTTGGATGCAATATTAATTGGTGTAAAATGAATATGTTGAAAATTTTTGATTTGGAGTTGTAAACCCATTTAAGTCAGTTTTATGAAACAATTACGGAAAGATGTATGATTTTGATGATTTTGGACAGTTCAGATTAACAAAATGACCCGTATTTCTCATTGTATATAGTCTAAGTGTAAAAATGTATTTTTAACGTTAACTAGAACTGTTCAGCTTTATAATAAGTGGTCGACCATCAAAATCGGTCCAGGCATTAGCTGGGAATTCGAATCGCAAGTCACGCTAGACGTCCGAACCAACTTAAAATACTCTAAAATTTAATCCGAAAAATATTTTTTTTAGAAACGCTTATATCAACATAGTTTGGGATGCAATATTAATTGGTGTAAAATGAATATGTTGAAAATTTTTGTTTTGGAGTTGTAAACCCATTTGAACCAACTTAAAATATTTTTTTTTAGAAACGCTTATATCAACATAGTTTTGGATGCAATATTAATTGGTGTAAAATGAAATTGTTGAAAATTTTTGTTTTGGAGTTGTAAACCCATTTAAATCAGTTTTATGAAACAATTACGGAAAGATGTATGATTTTGATGATTTTGGACAGTTAAGATTAACAAAATGACCCGTATTTCTCATTGTATATAGTCTAAGTGTAAAAATGTATTTTTAACGTTAACTAGAACTATTCAGCTTTATAATAAGAGGTCGACCATCAAAATCGGTCCAGGCATTAGCTGGGAATTCGAATCGCAAGTCACGCTAGACGTCCGAACCAACTTAAAATACTCTAAAATTTAATCCGAAAAATATTTTTTTTTAGAAACGCTTATATCAACATAGTTTGGGATGCAATATTAATTGGTGTAAAATGAATATGTTGAAAATTTTTGTTTTGGAGTTGTAAACCCATTTAAATCAGTTTTATGAAACAATTACGGAAAGATGTATGATTTTGATGATTTTGGACAGTTCAGATTAACAAAATGACCCGTATTTCTCATAGTATATAGTCTAAGTATAAAATTGTATTTTTAACGTAAACAAGAACTGTTCAGCTTTATAATAAGTGGTCGACCATTAAAATCGGTCCAGGCATTAGCTGGGAATTCGAATCGCAAGTCACGCTAGACGTCCGAACCAACTTAAAATACTCTAAAATTTAATCCGAAAAATATTTTTTTTTAGAAACGCTTATATCAACATAGTTTTGGATGCAATATTAATTGGTGTAAAATGAATAAGTTGAAAATTTTTGTTTTGGAGTTGTAAACCCATTTAAATCAGTTTTATGAAACAATTACGGAAAGATGTATGATTTTGATGATTTTGGACAGTTCAGATTAACAAAATGACCCGTATTTCTCATTGTATATAGTCTAAGTGTAAAAATGTATTTTTAACGTTAACTAGAACTGTTCAGCTTTATAATAAGAGGTCGACCATCAAAATCGGTCCAGGTATTAGCTGGGAATTCGAATCGCAAGTCACGCTAGACGTCCGAACCAACTTAAAATACTCTAAAATTTAATACGAAAAATATTTTTTTTTAGAAACGCTTATATCAACATAGTTTTGGATGCAATATTAATTGGTGTAAAATGAATATGTTGAAAATTTTTGATTTGGAGTTGTAAACCCATTTAAGTCAGTTTTATGAAACAATTACGGAAAGATGTATGATTTTGATGATTTTGGACAGTTCAGATTAACAAAATGACCCGTATTTCTCATTGTACATAGTCTAAGTAAAACAATGTATTTTTAACGTTAACTAGAACTGTTCAGCTTTATAATAAGAGGTCGACCATCAAAATCGGTCCAGGCATTAGCTGGGAATTCGAATCGCAAGTCACGCTAGACGTCCGAACCAACTTAATTGGTGTAAAATGAATAAGTTGAAAATTTTTGTTTTGGAGTTGTAAACCCATTTAAATCAGTTTTATGAAACAATTACGGAAAGATGTATGATTTTGATGATTTTGGACAGTTCAGATTAACAAAATGACCCGTATTTCTTATTGTATATAGTCTAAGTGTAAAAATGTATTTTTAGCGTTAACTAGAACTGTTCAGCTTTATAATAAGAGGTCGACCATCAAAATCGGTCCAGGCATTAGCTGGGAATTCGAATCGCAAGTCACGCTAGACGTCCGAAGGAGTTGTAAACCCATTTAAATCAGTTTTATGAAACAATTACGGAAAGATGTATGATTTTGATGATTTTGGACAGTTCAGATTAACAAAATGACCCGTATTTCTCATTGTATATAGTCTAAGTGTAAAAATGTATTTTTAACGTTAACTAGAACTGTTCAGCTTTATAATAAGAGGTCGACCATCAAAATCGGTCCAGGTATTAGCTGGGAATTCGAATCGCAAGTCACGCTAGACGTCCGAACCAACTTAAAATACTCTAAAATTTAATCCGAAAAATATTTTTTTTTAGAAACGCTTATATCAACATAGTTTTGGATGCAATATTAATTGGTGTAAAATGAATATGTTGAAAATTTTTGATTTGGAGTTGTAAACCCATTTAAGTCAGTTTTATGAAACAATTACGGAAAGATGTATGATTTTGATGATTTTGGACAGTTCAGATTAACAAAATGACCCGTATTTCTCATTGTACATAGTCTAAGTAAAACAATGTATTTTTAACGTTAACTAGAACTGTTCAGCTTTATAATAAGAGGTCGACCATCAAAATCGGTCCAGGCATTAGCTGGGAATTCGAATCGCAAGTCACGCTAGACGTCCGAACCAACTTAATTGGTGTAAAATGAATAAGTTGAAAATTTTTGTTTTGGAGTTGTAAACCCATTTAAATCAGTTTTATGAAACAATTACGGAAAGATGTATGATTTTGATGATTTTGGACAGTTCAGATTAACAAAATGACCCGTATTTCTCATTGTATATAGTCTAAGTGTAAAAATGTATTTTTAGCGTTAACTAGAACTGTTCAGCTTTATAATAAGAGGTCGACCATCAAAATCGGTCCAGGCATTAGCTGGGAATTCGAATCGCAAGTCACGCTAGACGTCCGAACCAACTTAAAATACTCTAAAATTTAATCCGAAAAATATTTTTTTTTAGAAACGCTTATATCAACATAGTTTTGGATGCAATATTAATTGGTGTAAAATGATTATGTTGAAAATTTTTGTTTTGGAGTTGTAAACCCATTTAAATCAGTTTTATGAAACAATTACGGAAAGATGTATGATTTTGATGATTTTGGACAGTTCAGATTAACAAAATGACCCGTATTTCTCATTGTATATAGTCTAAGTGTAAAAATGTATTTTTAACGTTAACTAGAACTGTTCAGCTTTATAATAAGAGGTCGACCATCAAAATCGGTCAAGGCATTAGCTGGGAATTCGCAAGTCACGCTAGACGTCCGAACCAACTTAAAATACTCTAAAATTTAATCCGAAAAATATTTTTTTTTAGAAACGCTTATATCAACATAGTTTTGGATGCAATATTAATTGGTGTAAAATGAATATGTTGAAAATTTTTGATTTGGAGTTGTAAACCCATTTAAGTCAGTTTTATGAAACAATTACGGAAAGATGTATGATTTTGATGATTTTGGACAGTTCAGATTAACAAAATGACCCGTATTTCTCATTGTATATAGTCTAAGTGTAAAAATGTATTTTTAACGTTAACTAGAACTGTTCAGCTTTATAATAAGTGGTCGACCATCAAAATCGGTCCAGGCATTAGCTGGGAATTCGAATCGCAAGTCACGCTAGACGTCCGAACCAACTTAAAATACTCTAAAATTTAATCCGAAAAATATTTTTTTTAGAAACGCTTATATCAACATAGTTTGGGATGCAATATTAATTGGTGTAAAATGAATATGTTGAAAATTTTTGATTTGGAGTTGTAAACCCATTTAAGTCAGTTTTATGAAACAATTACGGAAAGATGTATGATTTTGATGATTTTGGACAGTTCAGATTAACAAAATGACCCGTATTTCTCATTGTACATAGTCTAAGTAAAAAAATGTATTTTTAACGTTAACTAGAACTGTTCAGCTTTATAATAAGAGGTCGACCATCAAAATCGGTCCAGGCATTAGCTGGGAATTCGAATCGCAAGTCACGCTAGACGTCCGAACCAACTTAATTGGTGTAAAATGAATAAGTTGAAAATTTTTGTTTTGGAGTTGTAAACCCATTTAAATCAGTTTTATGAAACAATTACGGAAAGATGTATGATTTTGATGATTTTGGACAGTTCAGATTAACAAAATGACCCGTATTTCTCATTGTATATAGTCTAAGTGTAAAAATGTATTTTTAACGTTAACTAGAACTGTTCAGCTTTATAATAAGAGGTCGACCATCAAAATCGGTCCAGGCATTAGCTGGGAATTCGAATCGCAAGTCACGCTAGACGTCCGAACCAACTTAAAATACTCTAAAATTTAATCCGAAAAATATTTTTTTTTAGAAACGCTTATATCAACATAGTTTTGGATGCAATATTAATTGGTGTAAAATGATTATGTTGAAAATTTTTGTTTTGGAGTTGTAAACCCATTTAAATCAGTTTTATGAAACAATTACGGAAAGATGTATGATTTTGATGATTTTGGACAGTTCAGATTAACAAAATGACCCGTATTTCTCATTGTATATAGTCTAAGTGTAAAAATGTATTTTTAACGTTAACTAGAACTGTTCAGCTTTATAATAAGAGGTCGACCATCAAAATCGGTCAAGGCATTAGCTGGGAATTCGCAAGTCACGCTAGACGTCCGAACCAACTTAAAATACTCTAAAATTTAATCCGAAAAATATTTTTTTTTAGAAACGCTTATATCAACATAGTTTTGGATGCAATATTAATTGGTGTAAAATGAATATGTTGAAAATTTTTGATTTGGAGTTGTAAACCCATTTAAGTCAGTTTTATGAAACAATTACGGAAAGATGTATGATTTTGATGATTTTGGACAGTTCAGATTAACAAAATGACCCGTATTTCTCATTGTATATAGTCTAAGTGTAAAAATGTATTTTTAACGTTAACTAGAACTGTTCAGCTTTATAATAAGTGGTCGACCATCAAAATCGGTCCAGGCATTAGCTGGGAATTCGAATCGCAAGTCACGCTAGACGTCCGAACCAACTTAAAATACTCTAAAATTTAATCCGAAAAATATTTTTTTTAGAAACGCTTATATCAACATAGTTTGGGATGCAATATTAATTGGTGTAAAATGAATATGTTGAAAATTTTTGTTTTGGAGTTGTAAACCCATTTAAATCAGTTTTATGAAACAATTACGGAAAGATGTATGATTTTGATGTTTTTGGACAGTTCAGATTAACAAAATGACCCGTACTTCTCATTGTATATAGTCTAAGTGTAAAAATGTATTTTTAGCGTTAACTAGAACTGTTCAGCTTTATAATAAGAGGTCGGCCCTCAAAATCGGTCCAGGCATTAGCTGGGAATTCGTATCGCAAGTCACGCTAGACATCCGAACCAACTTAAAATACTCTAAAATTTAATCCGAAAAATATTTTTTTTAGAAACGCTTATATCAACATAGTTTTGGATGCAATATTAATTGGTGTAAAATGAATATGTTGAAAATTTTTGTTTTGGAGTTGTAAACCCATTTGAACCAACTTAAAATATTTTTTTTTAGAAACGCTTATATCAACATAGTTTTGGATGCAATATTAATTGGTGTAAAATGAATATGTTGAAAATTTTTGTTTTGGAGTTGTAAACCCATTTAAATCAGTTTTATGAAACAATTACGGAAAGATGTATGATTTTGATGATTTTGGACTGTTCAGATTAACAAAATGACCCGTATTTCTCATTGTATATAGTCTAAGTGTAAAAATGTATTTTTAACGTTAACTAGAACTATTCAGCTTTATAATAAGAGGTCGACCATCAAAATCGGTCCAGGCATTAGCTGGGAATTCGAATCGCAAGTCACGCTAGACGTCCGAACCAACTTAAAATACTCTAAAATTTAATCCGAAAAATATTTTTTTTTAGAAACGCTTATATCAACATAGTTTGGGATGCAATATTAATTGGTGTAAAATGAATATGTTGAAAATTTTTGTTTTGGAGTTGTAAACCCATTTAAATCAGTTTTATGAAACAATTACGGAAAGATGTATGATTTTGATGATTTTGGACAGTTCAGATTAACAAAATGACCCGTATTTCTCATAGTATATAGTCTAAGTATAAAAATGTATTTTTAACGTTAACAAGAACTGTTCAGCTTTATAATTAGTGGTCGACCATTAAAATCGGTCCAGGCATTAGCTGGGAATTCGAATCGCAAGTCACGCTAGACGTCCGAACCAACTTAAAATACTCTAAAATTTAATCCGAAAAATATTTTTTTTTTAGAAACGCTTATATCAACATAGTTTTGGATGCAATATTAATTGGTGTAAAATGAATAAGTTGAAAATTTTTGTTTTGGAGTTGTAAACCCATTTAAATCAGTTTTATGAAACAATTACGGAAAGATGTATGATTTTGATGATTTTGGACAGTTCAGATTAACAAAATGACCCGTATTTCTCATTGTATATAGTCTAAGTGTAAAAATGTATTTTAAACGTTAATTAGAACTGTTCAGCTTTATAATAAGAGGTCGACCATCAAAATCGGTCCAGGTATTAGCTGGGAATTCGAATCGCAAGTCACGCTAGACGTCCGAACCAACTTAAAATACTCTAAAATTTAATCCGAAAAATATTTTTTTTTAGAAACGCTTATATCAACATAGTTTTGGATGCAATATTAATTGGTGTAAAATGAATATGTTGAAAATTTTTGATTTGGAGTTGTAAACCCATTTAAGTCAGTTTTATGAAACAATTACGGAAAGATGTATGATTTTGATGATTTTGGACAGTTCAGATTAACAAAATGACCCGTATTTCTCATTGTACATAGTCTAAGTAAAAAAATGTATTTTTAACGTTAACTAGAACTGTTCAGCTTTATACTAAGAGGTCGACCATCAAAATCGGTCCAGGCATTAGCTGGGAATTCGAATCGCAAGTCACGCTAGACGTCCGAACCAACTTAATTGGTGTAAAATGAATAAGTTGAAAATTTTTGTTTTGGAGTTGTAAACCCATTCAAATCAGTTTTATGAAACAATTACGGAAAGATGTATGATTTTGATGATTTTGGACAGTTCAGATTAACAAAATGACCCGTATTTCTCATTGTATATAGTCTAAGTGTAAAAATGTATTTTTAACGTTAACTAGAACTGTTCAGCTTTATAATAAGAGGTCGACCATCAAAATCGGTCCAGGTATTAGCTGGGAATTCGAATCGCAAGTCACGCTAGACGTCCGAACCAACTTAAAATACTCTAAAATTTAATCCGAAAAGTATTTTTTTTAGAAACGCTTATATCAACATAGTTTTGGATGCAATATTAATTGGTGTAAAATGAATATGTTGAAAATTTTTGATTTGGAGTTGTAAACCCATTTAAGTCAGTTTTATGAAACAATTACGGAAAGATGTATGATTTTGATGATTTTGGACAGTTCAGATTAACAAAATGACCCGTATTTCTCATTGTACATAGTCTAAGTAAAAAAATGTATTTTTAACGTTAACTAGAACTGTTCAGCTTTATAATAAGAGGTCGACCATCAAAATCGGTGCAGGCATTAGCTGGGAATTCGAATCGCAAGTCACGCTAGACGTCCGAACCAACTTAAAATACTCTAAAATTTAATCCGAAAAATATTTTTTTTTAGAAACGCTTATATCAACATAGTTTTGGATGCAATATTAATTGGTGTAAAATGAATAAGTTGAAAATTTTTGTTTTGAAGTTGTAAACCCATTTAAATCAGTTTTATGAAACAATTACGGAAAGATGTATGATTTTGATGATTTTGGACAGTTCAGATTAACAAAATGACCCGTATTTCTCATTGTATATAGTCTAAGTGTAAAAATGTATTTTTAACGTTAACTAGAACTGTTCAGCTTTATAATAAGAGGTCGACCATCAAAATCGGTCCAGGTATTAGCTGGGAATTCGAATCGCAAGTCACGCTAGACGTCCGAACCAACTTAAAATACTCTAAAAATTAATCCGAAAAATATTTTTTTTTAGAAACGCTTATATCAACATAGTTTTGGATGCAATATTAATTGGTGTAAAATGAATATGTTGAAAATTTTTGATTTGGAGTTGTAAACCCATTTAAGTCAGTTTTATGAAACAATTACGGAAAGATGTATGATTTTGATGATTTTGGACAGTTCAGATTAACAAAATGACCCGTATTTCTCATTGTACATAGTCTAAGTAAAAAAATGTATTTTTAACGTTAACTAGAACTGTTCAGCTTTATAATAAGAGGTCGACCATCAAAATCAGTCCAGGCATTAGCTGGGAATTCGAATCGCAAGTCACGCTAGACGTCCGAACCAACTTAATTGGTGTAAAATGAATAAGTTGAAAATTTTTGTTTTGGAGTTGTAAACCCATTTAAATCAGTTTTATGAAACAATTACGGAAAGATGTATGATTTTGATGATTTTGGACAGTTCAGATTTACAAAATGACCCGTATTTCTCATTGTATATAGTCTAAGTGTAAAAATGTATTTTTAACGTTAACTAGAACTGTTCAGCTTTATAATAAGAGGTCGACCATCAAAATCGGTCCAGGTATTAGCTGGGAATTCGAATCGCAAGTCACGCTAGACGTCCGAACCAACTTAAAATACTCTAAAATTTAATCCGAAAAATATTTTTTTTAGAAACGCTTATATCAACATAGTTTTGGATGTAATATTAATTGGTGTAAAATGAATATGTTGAAAATTTTTGATTTGGAGTTGTAAACCCATTTAAGTCAGTTTTATGAAACAATTACGGAAAGATGTATGATTTTGATGATTTTGGACAGTTCAGATTAACAAAATGACCCGTATTTCTCATTGTACATAGTCTAAGTAAAAAAATGTATTTTTAACGTTAACTAGAACTGTTCAGCTTTATAATAAGAGGTCGACCATCAAAATCGGTCCAGGCATTAGCTGGGAATTCGAATCGCAAGTCACGCTAGACGTCCGAACCAACTTAAAATACTCTAAAATTTAATCCGAAAAATATTTTTTTTTAGAAACGCTTATATCAACATAGTTTTGGATGCAATATTAATTGGTGTAAAATGAATAAACTGAAAATTTTTGTTTTGGAGTTGTAAACCCATTTAAATCAGTTTTATGAAACAATTACGGAAAGATGTATGATTTTGATGATTTTGGACAGTTCAGATTAACAAAATGACCCGTATTTCTCATTGTATATAGTCTAAGTGTAAAAATGTATTTTTAACGTTAACTAGAACTGTTCAGCTTTATAATAAGAGGTCGACCATCAAAATCGGTCCAGGTATTAGCTGGGAATTCGAATCGCAAGTCACGCTAGACGTCCGAACCAACTTAAAATACTCTAAAATTTAATCCGAAAAATATTTTTTTTTAGAAACGCTTATATCAACATAGTTTTGAATGCAATATTAATTGGTCTAAAATGAATATGTTGAAAATTTTTGATTTGGAGTTGTAAACCCATTTAAGTCAGTTTTATGAAACAATTACGGAAAGATGTATTATTTTGATGATTTTGGACAGTTCAGATTAACAAAATGACCCGTATTTCTCATTGTACATAGTCTAAGTAAAAAAATGTATTTTTAACGTTAACTAGAACTGTTCAGCTTTATAATAAGAGGTCGACCATCAAAATCGGTTTAGGCATTATCTGGGAATTCGAATCGCAAGTCACGCTAGACGTCCGAACCAACTTAAAATACTCTAAAATTTAATCCGAAAAATATTTTTTTTTAGAAACGCTTATATCAACATAGTTTTGGATCCAATATTAATTGGTGTAAAATGAATATGTTAAAAATTTTTGTTTTGGAGTTGTAAACCCATTTAAATCAGTTTTATGAAACAATTACGGAAAGATGTATGATTTTGATGATTTTGGACAGTTCAGTTTAACAAAATGACCCGTATTTCTCATTGTATATAGTCTAAGTGTAAAAATGTATTTTTATCGTTAACTAGAACTGTTCAGCTTTATAATAAGAGGTCGACCATCAAAATCGGTCCAGGCATTAGCTGGGAATTCGAATCGCAAGTCACGCTAGACGTCCGAACCAACTTAAAATACTCTAAAATTTAATCCGAAAAATATTTTTTTTTAGAAACGCTTATATCAACATAGTTTTGGATGCAATATTAATTGGTGTAAAATGAATATGTTGAAAATTTTTGATTTGGAGTTGTAAACCCATTTAAGTCAGTTTTATGAAACAATTACGGAAAGATGTATGATTTTGATGATTTTGGACAGTTCAGATTAACAAAATGACCCGTATTTCTCATTGTATATAGTCTAAGTGTAAAAATGTATTTTTAACGTTAACTAGAACTGTTCAGCTTTATAATAAGAGGTCGACCATCAAAATCGTCAAGGCATTAGCTAGGAATTCGAATGGCAAGTCACGCTAGACGTCCGAACCAACTTAAAATACTCTAAAATTTAATCCGAAAAATATTTTTTTTTAGAAACGCTTATATCACATAGTTTTGGATGCAATATTAATTGGTGTAAAATGAATATGTTGAAAATTTTTGTTTGGATTTGTAAACCCATTTAAATCAGTTTTATGAAACAATTACGGAAAGATGTATGATTTTGATGATTTTGGACACGTTCAGATTAACAAAATGACCCGTATTTCTCATTGTATATAGTCTAAGTGTAAAAATGTATTTTTAACGTTAACTAGAACTGTTCAGCTTTATAATAAGAGGTCGACCATCAAAATCGGTCCAGGTATTAGCTGGGAATTCGAATCGCAAGTCACGCTAGACGTCCGAACCAACTTAAAATACTCTAAAATTTAATCCGAAAAATATTTTTTTTAGAAACGCTTATATCAACATAGTTTTGGATGTAATATTAATTGGTGTAAAATGAATATGTTGAAAATTTTTGATTTGGAGTTGTAAACCCATTTAAGTCAGTTTTATGAAACAATTACGGGAAAGATGTATGATTTTGATGATTTTGGACAGTTCAGATTAACAAAATGACCCGTATTTCTCATTGTACATAGTCTAAGTAAAAAAATGTATTTTTAACGTTAACTAGAACTGTTCAGCTTTATAATAAGAGGTCGACCATCAAAATCAGTCC